>OX336388.2:1079406219-1079713207 GCA_946902985.2 Meconema thalassinum
AATCAGATTAGGGTTTGTGTGACTGTATGTAATCATCATCTGTGAGCTCCATATATTTTATTTGTGTTGTGGGAAGTTAAATGTACATGTAATTTGTGTTTTTGTTGTGTTTTTGCCATGATTGGATAATATTAAATTCAGTATTTAGGAAATTGTTGTTTTTCCATGTCGAGTAGTCACCTGGTAGACCTCAAATCCTGAGCGTGTGTTCGTACAGTGGGAGGCGTACCATAATTCGAAAGACCGTGAGCAGTCGGGATACGAACATACGTTCTCCACATAATAGCAGATGGGTACATGGGGAGATGTTAATGTACAAGGATTTGAGCTACTGGTACTACTAAAGTCGGCCAGGATATTTAATGATAGAAGCATAAGTGAACAGCAAGTTAGAACACAGTAGGAAAGGCCGCATCCCAGATCTTATATAAGCCGAACACGTTCAAATAAATGTTGATAATCCCCAGTGAGACATTATTAAATGTAAACTCTCAGTGAACCACGATCCTCCCCTAAACATTATCATGGCACCCAAAAGAACGTGAGACTTGTGGGATTCAGAAAACTCCATAGCATAGTATGGTTTCAATGGGGGAAAACCATAATAATTAACTTTTTCCTCAAACTGTGTTTGAGTAATTGCGAGTCTTTTTAGGTAATACTCAGACATTATACATTGTTGTCAGACGAATAAATGGTACGGACGGGTACTTGCGTCTAAACCCATTTCATAGTTTTGTTCACAATGCAGTGCTAGGATAAATATTGCGATTTGTGTAACATCGGAATTCTTTCCAGATATAACGCTACCAATAAGTACAACACAGGCCCACCGGTATCTCAAGTATAGAAATACAGGATGGCCAGTACTGAGGGGATACTGAAGTGTATCGCAGAGCTGAGGGAGCATTTTGATGCTACTCATGCTGAAAGTAAGAAACATACTAAGACATTTCAAGATGAAATAACTGTTATATTGGCCAAGGTAAACACTCAGTTATAAAATAATCAAACTGATTAGCATGTTGAATTATTTCCTGGTTGAAGATTTGCATAATTTCAGAATAGTTTCAATTCTTAACATTGAAGAAATTGCTTGAGGTTGAAAATCTAGGGCATGAGCAGAGTTGATCTATCAAACTGTTGGAACAAAGCAGAGTGAATTTCACTGTATGTCAATTATAGACTTTGAATCTGACGATTACTCTGGAAGAACTTTCGAGTAGTTTTGACCTGGTTGAATGGTGTACAGGGTTAGTCCTACGACGAACTCAATTACTGACATTGACAAGAAAAGGAAGAAAGGATATATATATCCCACGTAGGCCTAGCCATCAACTATACTTCATTCACAAAAAGATCTCCCACGGTGGACGAAATTAAGAAATAACATTATAGCAAATATTTCTGCCAGCAGGATAAAACTGAAAGTATGAAGTTTCTTGCAAGTGAGCTTAAAAGAATTCCATGAGAGTTAGTTTAAGAATGTATTGATAACTTATCTTTCATATTGGCTGGCGGTGCTGATATACAAGTGCCAACTCATGATTTTCACAAAATGTCGGGTAATAAATGACCCTTGTAGAACGACCTGGTAAGTCTGTCGGCTGTACTCAGAAGACTCAAGGTAATTCAGAAGACTGATAAGCTCACAGAGCTCCCGAGTGGCAAACAAGCAGGGAGGGACCGGGGGGAGGGGAGGTGACTTAGCACATACCAACATAAGAAAAATAAATGCCCTTAAATACACAAGTTTCTTTCTTGCTCTGGAGTCCAAAGAATGTATTGCGTGTAGGCTGCCATCTGTTTGGAATGAGCTGAATTAATAAGCATTCTTCGGTAGTTGTTGGCAGCAAGTTCACACGCTGGCCGCAAGGGACTGGTGAGTAGCAACAAGGCACCGCAAAATGGCGCACGGAGAAGAAGCTTGATGATTCTGCTAAATGGGAGGGGGAAGGCGTCTCGTTTTCTGTAACATACTGATGCAAGAAATAAACAAGAGCGAAAAAGGAGAGCAAAAACAGACAGAACTCTCGCTTGGTGGTTTTCGCGGTATAAAAATAAGAAATCGAAAAATTAAAAGAAAACCCAATATGGGTGTGAAATGCGTCTAAGCGTGTATTCCAGGAAACCACCAACTTGATCCTTCTCTCAGCTAGCAAAGTCGCTTTTTCCCTAACATTGAACAACCACAAGTAGAACATGCAATACTAACACAGTTGAATTGGGTCATAGGTCCTATATAGGTCGGCGGTCCCGAGCACAACCACTAGACGCCGCCCCTTCGGGGCGTCGTCCAGGAGTCGTACACTGACTTGGACTAGGACTCTCAGCTAGCAGCCGTGCAAGATGCAGCTCCTGAACCAAGCTCCAACCACGAACAGAGAAAACTCCGAGAATTGATGAAAATTGATGGTCCATCTTCCGCGGAGGCTCTGACTCATCGATACCATCAAACCTTACCTAGCCATTCGCAATTAAAAAACACAAATTTACAACACGGAAATACTCTAAATAAGGCCAAAACCCAACCACCTCTCACAGCCCAGTACAGCTACCCGCTCAGGCAACACGTACAAATACAGCCAATCACAGCCCAGTTCTACACGCAGCTCATATATCTCATTGAAATCATTTAAATTCATCATTATCCCCAAAAGGGAGGCTTATTATTATTAAAATGTTATATCTCTTTTTCTTAAAACAAACATAGCAGGGGAGCAACAGGGGTTCTGCCCCCCACCCGCCACTTCTCCCAATGCGAGCCGATAACTCCCGAACCCGTGGTCGGAGATTCACGAATGAGGTGTCGTTGGACTCGAGCTGACGGGGGCTTTGCTATGGACCACTCGTTATATTTATGAAGTTTTTTTGAAATTTTTAGTTTTTGAAAATAGACGATAGTTAAAAAAAATACGATAGAACGTTGGGCAATAGCTTAAACGAACTATCTATATGTCCTTTATTTTTTATAATAAAACGTTTTAATTTTTTACATTTTTTGAAAAAGTTCAATTTTGAAATTTGTATATTTTGGAAACTAAAGAGTTTACAAAAAATTTTGTTTGACATAAATGAATGGCCCTGACCCCCTCTACCCCCAAAATAAATGTCAAGCCTCTAGGACTAAAACTGTGCAGTAGTGTCAATTGGAGAGTTCTGCTTTGTCCCCTACTTTCTTATAAATATTGCCGATATCTCCCGAACGCATGATCGGATTTTAACGAACGAGGTATTGTTGGCGTTGGGGTGACGTCCTCTTGGGTATGAATGTGTGTTGGTATTTTTAAACATTTATTTTGAAAATTCTCGTCTCTTGGATTGCCGCTATTTTTGAAACGGAGAATTTTGGAAAAAGTTTGTTTGACGTTAATGAAAGGCCGGTATGCCCTCTAGAGGGGTAGCAAGTTTGAAGGGTGAACGAGGAAAAAATTATAACCTACTTTCTCGCGAATATTGGCGATAATTGGCGAACGCATGGTCGGATTTTAACAAATGAGATGTCGTTGGACTCGAACTGACGTCCTCTTTCCTATAGACCACTCGTTATATTTTTTAATTTTCTTGAAGAAAATTGTTTTCGAAAGTAGGCGATAGTTTGAAAACCAAACATGATAGAACGTAGTGCCATAGTTGAAACGAATGGTCTCTATGATCTTTATTTTTTTAATACTAAGACTTTTTATTTTTTGAATTTTTTTAAAAACACTGAAATTTTAAATTTTTACTATTTTGGAAACTAACAAGTTTAAAAATTTGTTTGTTTGACATAAATGAAAGGCCTCTACCCCCTCTATCATGAAAATAAGTACCACGATTCGAGGATAATAACTAAGCATGTTAAACCTTTTTTTATTTTTTTAAATAAAAGAGTGTTTGTAGACAGAGCCGGTAGCGCTTGACGTATGTTACAACGAGGCAATGACTGAGCATGGTGAATACTGGAAATGGCAATTTCGCCGGGGCGATGTTTGGCAAAACGAGGGGTCGCTTTTCGATATTTTTTCCTATGGCGAATGAATGAAGGCGAATATTTTGAAATATGACAAGCATGCTAAGATTTGTTATCCCTGAGGGGATCTTTAACGTTTTAGATAACGGTGATGAGCGAGATCGCTCTCTGACACAACAGACGGTTGTAGGATATGACCAAGTGATTCTTAGACGTTGGCGATCTCGGTGACCGTGCCCGGAAGAAATGAATTGCTATTTTGGTGGAATGGCGGGGCAGCTTATGACGGTTGGTTTTGTGACATTTCCTATGACGGATGGAGGCGAATATTTGAAAATGTGTTAAGTGTGCTAGGATTTTTTTACCCCTGAAGGGGATCTTTAACATGATAGTAAACGGTAATAAGCGAGACTGCTGTCTGGCACTGTAAATGGTTTCAGAATATGGAAACCTATCACATTTGCTGGACCAAGTCATGTGCATGTACGTAAAGAGCCTTAACGGTAAGGTCATTGGGCTGAAATGTTATAAACTAAATATTGAACTGGGTAAAGCCATGTGTTTTAGGGTGAAAGTATGTGGTTAACATGATCATGTATTGAGGATGACTGCTTGCTAGTAATTATTATTACAGTAATGTGTTTAATAATAATAATAATAATAATAATAATAATAATAATAAGACACACATGTTTTCAATGCTAACACACACATAGTCCTGCTCACTGGAGACTGAATTTTGAACCTAGCCAGAGGACTTGTGAGACAGACTGCTGATAAGACAAAAATGTTTACGTCAGCAGGAAGTGTGATATCAACTTACTTGCCTCGTGGTGGCTAGCAGGTGTGCTGCTTAAGCAGAGAGACCGCCATTTTGGTTCCTAGACAGCCGTACTACCTATGTATAAGAGGCAGTCATTTTGGTTCCTTATTAAAAACATGAAACTAGTATAATGTACAAGAATGATATTCAGATTGAGGAATGTGAAGAGGCGTGGGAACACGTGTGAGAGAGACAATATTTCAAGGTCAAAACGCTGAGAAAATGCAACTCTCTCTGTTGCTAGGCTAACTGATAACGATTGCGTTAGTGATGCACTTGCCATTTTAGCAAACGGACGTATACAGTAGAGCTCTGAACTGAACTTTGGAAGAAAAAAATCCTTTTATTTTTGGTAAGTACCTATGAATGATTATTTTAATAATGAAATGCTAATGAACCTTAAATTTGTAGTTATTGATCAGGTAATTAAAGATTTTTATTTATTTATTTGTTTGCAGATAACCGGTATACCTTACATGTCAGAGATACAAGAAACCATTGCGCTTTTGGGCCCACTAGAAGGAAACAGTAACAAGCCAGTGCAAGTGAAGATGAGATTTTTTTTAAAACTAACTTGTTTGATTTTTTTGTCTGATATTATTTTTTATTTATTTTATGAAATGTATGTATTAACCTGAACTTAGGTATTGATAGCGGTTTATTTTATATATTTTTAGAAACTTGGAAAGAAAAGCCTTACCGCCGTAGCAGTTGCTGAAAACCCAAGACGCAGTAGAGTGCAACCATTGTTTCCAGGCAGTGAACTATTGAAAACTCAGGTAAGTCTAACTTACAAATGCTATTCCATTTTACCACTACGGAAAACTCGTAGACAAAAAATTCATTACATGTACATGACTAGGACGATGATTGCTTTCTTGAATAATGGCCATGTATTGACAAACGGTACAAGACTATGTTGGTTGTTGACTGAGAAAAGTACAAGGCTATGTTGGCTTTTCTAAAAACAAAAATATTAAATTTAATTTATGGGTGGTTCCCTATGGACTCAATAAATATCCACAGGTTTGAATAAGATAATCTGAACTAAATGATATGATATTTACTTTTGTTAATATATTGGTTAAAGGGAAGTGTAAATGACTGCAGCTTTATAAAAAAAAAGGTACGTGGGTTACTGTTAGTGCAACGTACAGTTTATTTTTTAAAATATTTTATGGTGTTTTTTATTTAATGCCAATTAACGTTAAAGTTTAATTACAATTATTGATTGATTGAGTTTTTTTAGGTGTGGTCATACGCCATTAACATAGTGAACAGACAGTGGAAAAAACATACATTGTGGTTTAAAGTACTGTGTGCAACGTTAATAACTTACAATAAGAAAATTTTTATTATAACACATGGCGTTAGTACCAAATACAACAAGTGAACAAGTTGGTTTACCACGTGGGTTAATTTTAAAATCAGAACATGATCGTTGGTTAACATTTGAATCCTGGCCTGTAGGCTTTTTGTCAACACACAAACTAACAAAAGCCGAGTTTTTTTTACTTGAAACGAGAAGATGTGTTGCGTTGTGTGTTTCGTCGTATTGAACTTTCATACTGGGAAGAAGGGGATGATCCCTTTAGAGACCATTTGCGATTGTCTCCTTGTTGTCCTTACATGCTTGGAAAACAAGTGGGTAACATACGCTTGTATCCATTCTACCGAACCACAAGGCCATTGGCCGCTACTTACGTTGCTGAATCACAAATAATAATAATAATAATAATGTATTACCAGTCAACAACAGTAGTGTCGATATATGTGGTCCATATGCCATAGACAGTGTTGAATTGGCATGTGCTTTTGAAAAATTGGGTGTTTGCAAGACTAAAGCACTATCCCACCCAGAGTACAGCTCTGTTGAAAAACGTTTAGAATCTTATAAAAATGTTTGGCCATTAATATTAAAACACCTTACCAAACAGCTAAGTGAAGCTGGATTTTTTTTATACTGGTGAAGGGGATAAAACAATATGTTTTTATTGTGGATTTGCTTTAAAGGATTGGCAAATGACTGATGACACTTTTGTGCAACGCGCTCGTTGGTTACTATAACTGTAAATACATGGTGTTGCTTAAAGGTCAGGAATTTGTGAGCACAATTCGTAAAGAAAACGTGATTGCAGCACAAGACATAAAAGTGCCTTTAGAGTTAGAACACGCGGAGCAAATACATGAGGCTGAAAAAAAGACTTGTCTCACGAACAGATACAAAAGTGTGACCAACAATTATGTAAAATTTGTTATCAAGATGAACTAGGTGTTGTATTTTTGCCTTGTGGACACATGATAGCCTGTGTCAAGTGTGCATTAGAACTTAACACTTGTGATATATGCTGAATAGCAGTATCTGCTACAGGTAGGGCATTTCTTGCATAAATAATATAATTTATTAGCAATGCATAGTGCAAAATCCCTAATTGCTCAATATTATTAAAGCTGTTTTAGAGTGTAATAGATAAGCTTTTGTTTTTGTTTATAGACTACTACAATGAATGTTTTGAATGCTGTGGGTGTAGCGTGTGGCCAAGAGACAAAGAAGCTCAGCGAATTGCCAATGCATATTCCATTCCGCATTATCAGGATTCGGAAATTGAAAACAGCATATGGTGATCGTGTACTTTGTGTATGTGAAAACTTTGAGACATTTCTGCCTACACGGTTTAAAGATGTGTCGGAGAGTGTTTTTGATGAAGTCAATAATGTTGTGCAACCTGTACACTTAATTTATGAAGGTTTTAAAAACAATAGGTGCATGGTTCATTTTAATTAAATAAAACAAAGTGAAATAATAATGGAATATGTAAGTGATGACAATGGACTGAAAGAAAAATTATGTGTATAGAATAATAATGTTTTAGTTTTTAGTATTGGCTTAAAAATATTATCATGAAACCAACAAAAATGTATATAAAGTTTGTAAATAAATGCAAAATGGTGTTACAATGTTGTTTTATTTTATACAAAGTTAGAATATTTAACATTGCAGAGTATACATGATTATGACAATATATGCACACTTTATACAACTCTTTCTCTCTTTACAATAGTCTGTTATAATTTTTAAACACAAAGCTTGTTTAGATCTTTTTATAGCAATGTCCATTCACTGTTGTTTTCAAAACCTGGGGAAGCCGCATTGGTTATATAGGCAAAAAAACTTATTGTTTTTACTATTTAGTCATTTTGATACTCTTGCAATACTACGGTACCTTTTTACATATCAAGAGCAGATGACCTAGTTGTTCCACTCCTTAAAACGACGACAACAACACTACCACTTGCATAAATTGTGATGTTGATGGCTCTTGCGATGTGAAAGAAGGATTAAACATAACATTTAGAACAGGGGTTAAACGTTGCTCATTAAACAATCCACTATTTTGAGTAGCAATATGGTTTTCTTGATTTTGTTGTCGATGGCAACTGTGTTTCATGCAGTACTGTAACCGCATGGGTTGGAGGTTGTTAGGAATAGCCAACAACCACGATGACTTCCCTAACATCTCACCCGTCGAGCACATAAACAAAAAGAAATTACCGAGAGGATCAGGTGAACTTCCATAAAGGCTAAAGCGGCAAGAGAGTCCGTAGTCCACAGGGATCGTGGTACATGGTGACGTTGGTCATAGACCGCCTAAGGAAGGGTTCACCTTAAAAACTAGACTGAGAAAATAAACATCCAGACTTATGTAAAACACCGTGAAAATTTATTGATAAAATTCACAAGCCCCTAGCCTAGTTCGGAGGGTTACAATCGGCTAATCCGCAAGCTAATAAACAAACAAAAATAAAGAGCAAGTCCCTACCTGAGAAGTTACGGAAAACCCTCGCGAAAGATCTAACTCACAATGATAAAGCAACAACAGCAACGCTAGGAAAATGGTACGACGCAAGTCTCTAGTTCAAGTTACAAGATCAAGCTAATATCTGAATTTACATTTAACAGGGTAGCAAAACAAATCTAAGTTAGGATGGTACCATTTCAACATTTACATTTAACGTTAATTCATCTAGCTAAGTCCTATCAATTAACAAAATTTACGGCGATGACGTCCGTAAAAGAAAACAGTTAAATTCAAAAGCTAAGTGTACAGCCATGTAAAAAAAAATATTATGCTTAATAACTATGCGCTAACAGCACACAATAAGGTAACATGTAGGATTTATACACTTGACATCATAAATAAGTAATGAAATAGACACAGTAGTTTTATTAAAATGCCTGCCTGCACCTTGGTTTACTCTTTGTAAGCCATAGTCATCTAATTATGTGTAGTTACGGTGACGAATGCGTCGCTAAGACTACGTCTGACATCGCATGGCCTGCGCTCCACAAACTACGAACTCTAGGTTCGAGCATGCTTCAGGTTGCTTCAATAGTGTCAGCTGTCCTTGTCGTTTCCACAAAAAGAAATTACCTTAACCTGCACGGCTATGTCAACAGTTCCAAAATGCAAAAGAACAAAGTTAGATAGAAAGAATTCGCTAGTTAGCTTTTGTTTTACAAAAATTATGCGTTTAATTATTAAGATGTCGGTTTATAGGTTTATCGTAGGTTTATGGCGAATAATATTGACAATAGCCTGGGCACGGAGTGTCTCCACTGAGATCATGCTCCCCCAAAAAGCCTTGACGCAACAGTTGGAATATAATCAACGAGTACTAACAACTCGGACACACAATAACACAAGTTACCAGCGGCGCTAAACTCGCGTTCAATAACTCTGGGATAGGTCTGTACACAACAGTCACCTTCCAATAATATCTAGTCAACGGGAACAATCCCGGACAAGGCATACTCAAAATACCTTCATACAATAACATCCTGCTATAACAGGGTAGCCTTCGCCATACTATAGAAAACCTGACATAACTGTACCTGTCAAAAGACGGTACACGCAGCAGAGCGTTTAGCTAACAAAAAACAATCTATAAAACATGTGATCAGATACAGGAATGGACACTGAGTTCCATAAGCTAAATTGCAATGAAAGGAAATGCGAATACAACTCGTATTCTGTCCTTGTCAAAAGTAGTTTTGTCTCACAATAAAGCAGGCGTGCTTTCAAGGGCACTGGGTCACAAACCAGTTTGTGTGTCTCTGGCAGGTAACGACATTCCTGCTCCCCCACTGACACAACACATTGACTCTCCAAGGCCGGCGATTTTAAACAAATAAAACTATACATCTGGCCTTTCAATAAAAAAAACTTTACAACAGGTTAAAAACCTCGAAGAATACGTGTATTAAAAACACGCTATAAATCTGGATACAATAATGCAATTCCGTCTTCTAAACCAAAGACGTCTAAATGACAGTGATGTCACTATTACTTGAGCACTTTGCTCTCAAATATAATTCAGCAGTTGCTTGTACATCATTAAAGAAACATGTGTCTTCACTGACACTAACGAAATAACAATTATGACGCAGATCTCACACTCTAGATCTGCTTAATGATATGTTGGGAACTGGGTTCGATGCTTGACAACGAAACATTCCTTCAGATTATAAGGTTCACACTTGACCAAGAATAGCTTCTGAGCTTATTCAAAATGAAATATAATGCAATTACAAAACTGGTAGTTACAGTCGACTACCTAAATGATACGACCGTTCTAACGACAGTCAGGGGTGTAACAAAGAATGGCTGCAAAGAATGCAGTTAACTAACCATGGCATCTGACTGCCATAACTAAAGTCAGCAAAGACTTGAAAATTACCCCAAATAGGGTTGAACAAAATAGCCTCAAAATGACTACGGACACGTTTAGCAAAAGATAGGCATTGACGTTCTACGACGTTCAACAGGCTGCACCAGGGCTAAACAAAATGTCTGACCCAAGGGTGACTCACTCTAACTGAAATAAATGCCATCTAAATAAAACTAGTTACATTCCCTACCTAGAAAAATGGCTGACACTGAGTGCGGTTGGTTCACAAACTACATTAAATATACTATACCACCAGAAACTAGAACAAGAAAGGGGTGTCCAAAAACTCACGAAATGGAGAAGCTCTCACTCAGCCCTCTATTCAACAACAAGGGTTGTACAAAATCCTCTCTGGCTCTCTGGAACGGTATCCTCCTCATCAGGATTCCCATCTGGACTCCTCCAAAGACCAGGGTTCGATTTGTCCCTGTCGACAACTTCGTGGATATGTCTGGAAATGACATCTTTGGCTCCTTCCTTCTCGTTCGTCGTCCTGGAAGTTCCACCATCATGCTGGTTCCCGTAGAAACTTCACCCTCATACCGTGATGGTATTAGCCCATGATGACTGCTTCAATCATGGTGAAGAAAAGTCCAATCACGTGGATAGTGAAATAAGTTGTGTAATAATTCATTCCTTCACTTTCAAAAATATAATGTTCGTCGTGAATGTTATAGGCTTCAATTATAGTATATGACACAGCCTTAATTTCGTCGATGTGAATTAGCATGTGAGCTAACACTGTTTTATAATTCTGCACGTGCTAGTGACGCTACTTTTGTATCACGCAGCATCCGTGAATTATACGTCGTTTTTTAAATGAAGTTTTCACTTTGGCAATTTAAATATGTCATACAAACGTAATCACACTTATTCAATATAATTGTAACACTATTACCTGTATATTTTCCACTAGGCATCTGCCCTCCACATACACGTGGGTAAAATGTGGTGTTACAGCAATGTTGTGCAATACACTATACTTGCCAATTATTATTTCCCAAAATTCTTCTTTGGTTCACTGTGCTTCAACAACAGTGAATAATAGTATTCGCGTGCTCGATGGCACCTTATAATCACTTTCAACGCTCAACAGCGGATATTCTCTACGTATTGTAGGACAAATACAATTCCACGCCTACACAGGGCGGTTTCTCCAGACGTAGTGCAAGGCACTGGGTGTCTCTAGAAAGTAGGTCGTCAAAACGAAGTCGTTGAGCGACTACTTACATTCCTTTTTGCGTATCTGCAAGGGTATTACCTTACCTAAAGTAAAATAAACATTCTCCAAAATGTTTTAATAATGCAGCATGACGAAATGGAATATTCTGAGTCTTGTGGAAAGATAAAATTAATTAATAAGACCTCAGATAAATAATGAGCAGTTATCACCAAAGTCAAAAGTGCGATTCACCGCTACTTCAAAAAGTATCACGTGATCTCTCAGCTCCACGTGGCTTCATGGGTGTGTTCAAAAGTACAACATCCCATCATAAATGCTCCGTCATAAAAATATCACATGAACCATAGCTCAGCGGGTTCAGTACACTACATTGATGATCACTGACACTTAAAACCTCACTATTTTTACTTTTTAGGTCACCACGACAATGCTTGGAACGTTGTTTTGAACAGCGCCAAATAACAATCTGTTTTCATTGGTTCGTTTCACAATATATGAATATCCTTTATAGTATGCATAAGGCTTACGATACGTAGTCACTGATATTTCCATGTTAATTGTCAAGCATAGACTGAGCTCTAGTAAAGTCAACTTGGTAATAAGAATAATAGTTTAATGTGAGAGCAAATATGGATCCAAAGAGTTCAGGTATAAGTGGAAGCTAATAAGCAAATATAAGAACCAAGAGTGGGGGTAAAAGTGGTCGCAAAGTGGTAGACCCATTACACAATAATTTTAGCACGACGTAGCTCTTGTTCAATTTCTTTGATTTCCCAATCGTGACCGGTATGCCCAGCTTGTTTTAAAGCATGCAAGTGTCGAAGCTTACTGGGTTTGTTCCAGTATACAAATTTAACAAATGAATTTTAGGTGTAAACAATGCATTACCATTATCATCGTCATCATCATCATTATCATCATGATCATCATTATCATCATGACCATCATCACTGTTACTATATAGTCCTTTTTGATCCTCTTGCAATACCACTTCATTTATAGTCTGCGTTGATTATGATAGTGTCAAAGGTTTCTTCGACGTTGCCAACTGTCTTAACATGACTTTTTGAGGACATGATGAGTCCTTTTGAACAATCACTGCACTATTTTTAGCCGCAATATCGTTTTCTTGAACTTGCTTTTTAGCATTTTGATAATTGTTTGTAAACATTGATGAACACTCACACTTAAAACCTTTCCATTTTTACATTTCTGATTGCCTCGACATTTTTGTTGACCTCTCTTTTGAGCATCGCTAGAATATTATTCCTTTCGCATTCTGACGATTATAGTTAAAAGAGTAGCCTTGATAGAGTGCACGTTGCCTACCTTTGTTGGTTGTAGTAAGTTCCATAGTAGTAACTGACCTGTCAGTACGATGTTCACACTACAAAGGTTACAATTGTTTTGCTGATGGAGTGACCTACCATAAGCTTATATATTGGCTTATGTGTTGGCTTTTTGTGTTGGCTTTTATGTTGGCTTTTTGTGTTGGCTTTTTGTGTTGGATTTTGTGTTTGCTTTTGTATTGGCTTATTTGACAAGTTATTTTTGTCAATGTATTTGGTGGATTTTCTTCTTGGTGTTGGAAAGTATTTGAAAGAGAGGGAATATTTAAAGACTTAACCTCAGCTCACTAACCTAACCTAACCTAACTTCACCTAACCTAGCCTAACCTAACCCAGCTTTACCTAATCTTACTTCACCTAACCTAACCTAACTTCACCTAACCTAACCTAACCTAACCTTTCAACTCTCAGATGATAATTAAATTCTGGGCATAGTCGAGTTGGAACCCAAGACCTCAAAGGTAAAAACCAATTATTTTTGGTAGCTTATTTTGGTAGCTTATTTTCATGGCTAACCTAACTTTACCTAACCTAACCTCAGCTCACTTTGGATATCACTAGTAAGTGTTCATATCCTCTGCTAGGTAGCATGCTAGTGGTTCAGGTATTGCTCATATCTACCGCTAGGTAGCGGAAACATACTTTGCGTGTTGAATGTGACTCTTGTGAAGTTTGATCGCGTGCAAGACGTGCTTGTATAAGTTCTGTATATAAACTTAATATACAATAAACCAATAAATTTTCAGAACTTACACGTATAGCCAGGTTTAGGGTGTATAGGAGACCTTTAGCAAGAAAGGCTGTCTAACCCACTAGTCTACAGCCAGCCTTGTCATACGCAGTAAGCACCTGTTGGCAGTAAATCCCATACAACGTTGTTCATTACATGGCATTTAAAAAGGCTCTAGATCATGGACTAAAATTGGTAAATGAATCAACGTATGCCTTTAGCCAAAGTCTTTGTTTAAACTTAAACACAAAAGCCAACACATGAGCTGAGGTTAAGTCTTTAAATATTCCCTCTCTTTCAAATACTTTCCAACACCCAGAAAAAATCCACTAAATACATTAACAAAAATAACTTGTCAAATAAGCCAATACAAAAGCCAATACAAAAGCCAACACAAAAGCCAACACAAAAAGCCAACACAAAAAGCCAACACATAAGCCAATATATAAGCTTATGGTAGGTCACTCCTTCAGCAAAACAATTGTAACATTTCTAGTGTGAACATCGTACTGACAGGTCAGTTACTACTATGGAACATACTACAACCAACAAAGGTAGGCAACGTGCACTCTATCAAGGCTACTCTTATAACTATAATCGTCAGAATGCGAAAGGAATAATATTCTGGCGATGCTCAAAAGAGAGGTCAACAAAATGTCGAGGTAATCTGAAAAGTAAAAATGGAAGGGTTTTAAGTGTGAGTGTTCATCAATGTTTACAAACAATTATCAAAATGCTAAAAAGCAAGTTCAAAAGAACGATATTGTGGCTAAAAAATAGTGCAGTGATTGTTCAAAAGGACTTATACTGTCCTCAAAAAGTCTTGTTAAGACAGTTGTCAACGTCCAAGAATCATTTAACACTATCAAAATCAACGCAGACTATAAATGAAGTAGTATTGCAAGAGGATCAAAAAGGACTATACAGGGTGTTACAAAAAGGTACGGCCAAACTTTCAGGAAACATTCCTCACACACAAAGAAATAAAATATGTTATGTGGACATGTGTCCGGAAACGCCTAATTTCCATGTTAGAGCTCATTTTAGATTCGTTAGTATGTACTGTACTTCCTCGATTCACCGCCAGTTGGCCCATTTGAAGGAAGGTAATGTTGACGTAATGTTAGAGCTCATTTTAGTTTCGTTAGTGTGTACTGTACTTCCTCGATTCACCGCCAGTTGGCCCATTTGAAAGAAGGTAATGTTGACGTCAGTGCTTGTGTTGACATGCGACTCATTGCTCTACAGTACGAGCATCAAGCACAAAAGTACATATCATCAACTGGTTAGTGTTCATCACGAACGTGGTTTTGCAGTCAGTGCAATGTTTACAAATGCGGAGTTGGCAGATGCCCATTTGATGTATGGATTAGCACGAGGCAATAGCCGTGGCACGGTACGTTTGTATCGAGACAGATTTCCAGAACGAAGGTGTCCCGACAGGAAGACGTTCGAAGCAATTGATCGGCGTCTTAGGGAGCACGGAACATTCCAGCCTATGACTCGCGACTGGGGAAGACCTAGAACGACGAGGACACCTGCAATGGACGAGGCAATTCTTCGTGCAGTTGACGATAACCCTCATGTCAGCGTCAGAGAAGTTGCTGCTGTACAAGGTAACGTTGACCATGTCACTGTATGGAGAGTGCTACGGGAGAACCTGTTGTTCCCGTACCATGTACAGCGTGCGCAGGCACTATCAGCAGCTGATTGGCCTCCACGGGTACACTTCTGCGAATGGTTCATCCAACAATGTGTCAATCCTCATTTCAGTGCAAATGTTCTCGTTACGGATCAGGCGTCATTCCAACGTGATCAAATTGTAAATTTTCACAATCAACATGTGTGGGCTGAAGAGAATCCGCACGCAATTGTGCAATCACGTCATCAACACAGATTTTCTGTGAACGTTTGGGCAGGAATTGTTGGTGATGTCTTGATTGGGCCCCATGTTCTTCCACCTACGCTCAATGGAGCACGTTATCATGATTTCATACGGGATACTCTACCTGTGCTGCTAGAACATGTGCCTTTACAAGTACGACACAACATGTGGTTCATGCACGATGGAGCTCCTGCACATTTCAGTCGAAGTGTTCGTACGCTTCTCAACAACAGATTCGGTGACCGATGGATTGGTAGAGGCGGACCAATTCCATGGCCTCCACGCTCTCCTGACTTCAACCCTCTTGACTTTCATTTATGGGGGCATTTGAAAGCTCTTGTCTACGCAACCCCGGTACCAATTGTAGAGACTCTTCGTGCTCGTATTGTGGACGGCTGTGATACAATACGCCATTCTCCAGGGCTGCATCAGCGCATCAGGGATTCTATGCGACGGAGGGTGGATGCATGTATCCTCGCTAACGGAGGACATTTTGAACATTTCCTGTAACAAAGTGTTTGAAGTCACGCTGGTACGTTCTGTTGCTGTGTGTTTCCATTCCATGATTAATGTGATTTGAAGAGAAGTAATAAAATGAGCTCTAACAAGGAAATTAAGCGTTTCCGGACACATGTCCACATATCATATTTTCTTTCTTTGTGTGTGAGGAATGTTTCCTGAAAGTTTGGCCGTACCTTTTTGTAACATCCTGTATAGTAATAGTGATGATGGTCATGATGATAATGATGATCATGATAATGATAATGATGATGATGATGATAATGGTACTGATTTGTTTACACCTAAAAATTCATTTGTTAAATTTTTATACTGAAAAAAAAAAAACAGTAAGCTAATTCAACGGCTTCGACACTTGCATGCTTTACAACAAGCTGGACATACGGGTCACGATTGGGAAATCAAAGAAATTGAACAAGACCTACGTCGTGCTAAAATTATTGTGTAATCGGTCTGCCACTTTGCGACCACTTTTACCCCCACTCTTGGTTCTTATATTTGCTTATTTGCTTCCACTTATACCTGAACTCTTTGGATCCATATTTGCTCTCACATTAAACTATTACTCTTATTACCAAGTGGACATTACTAGAGCTTAGTCTATGCTTGACTTTTGACATGGTAATATCAGTGACTAGGTATGGTAAGCCTTATGCATACTATAAAGGATATTCATATATTGTGAAACGAACTAATAAAAACGGAACTGTTATTTGGCGCTGTTTAAAACAACGTTCCAAGCATTGTCGTGCTGACCTAAAAAGTAAAAATAGTGAGGTTTTAAGTGTCAGTGATCATCAATGTAGTGTACTGCATGAAACACAGTTGCCATCGACAAAAAATCAAGAAAACCATATTGCTACTCTTAATAGTGGATTGTTTAATGAGCAACGTTTAACCCCTGTTCAAAAAGTTATGTTTAGTCCTTCTTCCACATCGCAAGAGCCATCAACATCACAAACTATGCAAGAGGTAGTGTTGTTGTTGTCGTCGTCGTTTTAAGGAGTGGAACAACTAGGTCATCTGCTCTTGATATTCAAAAAGGTACCATAGTATTGCAAGAGGATCAAAATGACTAAATAGTAATAACAAGAAGGTTTTTATCCCTAGAAAAACATTGGGGCTTCCCCAGTTTTTGAAAACAACACTGAATGGGCATTGCTATAAAAAGATCTGCAACAAGCCTTGTGTTTAAAAATTACAACAGACTATTGTAAAGAGAGAAAGAGTTGTATTAAGTGTGCATCTATTGTCATAATCATGTATACTCTACAATGTTAAATATTCTGACTTTGTATAGAACAAAACAAAATTGTAACATCATTTTGCATTTATTTACAAACTTTATATACATTTTTGGGGGTTTCATGATAATATTTTAAAGACAATACTAAATACTAAAACATTATTATTCTATACACATATTTTTTCTTTCAGTCCATTGTCATCACTTATACATTCCATTATTATTTCACTTTTTTTTTCATTTCAGTGAAAATTACAAAGTTCACTTATTTTTATTATAACATAATCTCTCACCTGTCATGTCATTCCATTTTTCTTCAATCTGTTCTTGCTAGCACGTGTTCCATGACACTGTAATGATTTCCGGAACTAATGTTGGTCACGAGGTTCATTTTCAGTTGGCCCCTTGCTCTGATTGGCCTCAGCAGTTTTCGAGAATTTTCCATGCTCTCGGATTGGCCGACGCCACCTGTCCGCATCACGCATTCCGCGTGATCTCCGGTATATAGCCTGCCCTGGCCTACAGCAAGTCACAATGCCAGTCACTCATCTTCAGCCGTCTTCACGCTGTTTGCACAACGCTTGAATGTGTCTCAACGCTGTGTGCTAATACATCGCAAAATGCTTCTAGTCAAACCAGCAGTGCATTCTAAAATCTATATAAGTTAACATCGATACTTGGCCTACGTCAGTTTGTCGTGAGCAAAAACGATAAACAAATTTTCTTCTGTGCTGGGCACGAAGTCTTCAACATTTCCAAGACGGAAAAAAGTGATCAAAACCGAGTTCTACGAAGTCTATATAAGTTTACATCGATGATTGGCCTACGTCAGTTTTGTGCTGGGCACGAAGTCTTCAACATTTCCAAGACGGAAAAAAGTGATCAACACGTTCTTCATCCATTTCTATTATGTGGAAATTCCTCTACACCAACGCCAACAAGCTAAGTGTTTATTATAACCTAAAACATTTCTAAACTTAAAAATGTATCTTCCCTTTTTTTTAGGGTTATGTCACATGGCTTACATAACTTGTCAAACCATGCCAAACTAAACTTATTTCCTTCTATTAAGTGGTTTAAGCATGTATTATGCCTTTAAATTGTGGGCTATGAGAAAACAACTGTTCTCTCTTTCACATGTTAACTATCCTTCAAAACAAATCATCCTTTTCTCTATTTTTGTATAAACTATTGGGCTTAACACCAGTTCACCTCTCTGACGAAGTGAATGGCTTGTTCTCTACTTAATCTATCAAGGTGTTTTTGGGAATGCTCCCATTTCAATTGTAAACAACCTCGCCTTGTAACTATCAGGCGACTAGTGGGATGTTATCCCTACTGGCATGTAAATATTGATTTTTCTGTAAATAAACTAGCCTACTCTCGGTGTGCAGTCCTAGGCTAGATTTTAAGCTATTATTGAGTACTATAGTTACTCGCTAATTTACCCTGCATTGTTCTACTTTAGACTACTGGCCACAAAGTGGTTACTTATTCTCAGGGTTGTTGGCATTTCAAACTTATGAAATCTTGTTCGCTTGTTGTTGGCCTGTCAAAGGTCACATTTCCATTACATGTTTATATATTTATTTATTGTTAATCTTTTGAAAGTTGGTTTTTGAATAAAATACCTCTGTTATTGGCAAACTGTTTCCATTGCTATTTACTCATCAATGTTCAATCTGTTCCTACTTAGTAAAGTTCATTTGCTTATTAGACTAGAAGCTTCACTTCTAGTCCTTCCCGAAAATGGAGGTCTCGCATTGACGGATACTATCCATGTTGGTGCCGAAACCCGGGACCTTTAAATAACCTTCATAATTGTTTATTGTATGAAACAGGTTGCCAAGCCATTCGGTAAGCTATTGCAGCTTTCCACTTCTGTTATTAATGCTAATTGTATTTTTCAGCTATCGCTATGAAGGCTGTGTTGGGGTGAGCGGAAATGTCCCTTGTTACCACCTCTACCAGTACCAATACTACTACTACCACTTCAGACGCTCGGCAGTCTAGCAGATCGGTGAGTGAAAGTACTCAAAGTTCCGCCATGTCTCTTCCTAAGGAGCTTGTAGCCAAAAGAACTGCTTGTAAAAACAAACTTACTCGTTTTCAGCAATTTTTGGCTTCCAAATCTTTTGATGATCACAATTATGATGTTCTAGTTCAACGTTTTAATGTTTATCAGCAACATTTTCAAGAGTATGATGTGTTGCAAACCGAAATTGAAACAATCGAACCTGATCAAGAACAGGATCGTAGTTCTGTTGAAGAACTGTATTACAATATGTATGGCGAAGCTAAGGATTTAATTAAGCAATTAGCAACCCATCAAAACATCGAAGATAGCAAACCGTTTCTTCCTAAAATCCAACTTCCTACCTTTTCAGGGGAGGAAAAACAGTGGGATTCCTTTTTTGAACTTTTTTCTTCTCTAATACATGATAATAGATCATTCCCTGAGATTCAAAAATTTTATTATTTAAAGTCTGTTCTTCATGGTCCTCCTTTAAAGTTAATTGAAGCTTTACCTCTCACAACCGAAAATTACTCGGTAGCTATTGACCTCATCCAACAGCGATATGGCAATGCCAAACTGAACCCTTTTATCCTCTGTTGGATAAATGATTCTATGTTTTATTTCTCCAATTAATAAATATTTCCACCAGCATCATGAAAGTAGCCAGACGGAGATGAGGAAATTTCAAGCATTGGTTGAAGACAGCGGGGACATACCTGAAGCAGATTGACAATAGGCTAAATATTTTGGCTGTGAAAGGAAATAGCATAGCGATGTGTCAGAAGGACAGGTGGGCCGCATCAAATAGAAGCGACGCGCCGTGAGACATGCTGCTGGTATGTTCATTGTGATATTCGCGCCTAGAAGAAATATGATGCAGTAATGTGAGTGGCTGATGAGCAGGCTGGACACTCCTACGACGCCAAGATCTGCTATGAACCGCCAAATTACAGAAAATGTGAGAACCAATGAGAGAAGAATGCCTAGTTAACGCGGCAGGTCTAGCGTGGGCACGCTCGGCTAGCATTCACGCGGGAAATCACCTAGACAAAATCTCTACGATCGATTCTAGGATTAATGAGCATATTCTTGACCTGTGCAATATTACGAGTTCAGTGATATTTATTTCATTCCTGTACCACAATTATTTCGAGAAATTTTTACATAAAGTCCCCCCCCCCCCCATCGAGACCTAGGGCCAGTTCTTTTATAAGTGGCATGAAGAGCCAAGACATTGACTTTTATTTGGTGGGTCGAAGGCACAAGACTTTTATTCTGTGCGTCTACGGGCGTAGTCGTCTTATTACTGTGTTCGTCTGCGGACAGAACGACTTATATTTTGTGTGTCGTGGACACAGGTTGATTATTATTTTGTGTGTCTTGGACACAGAAGTTATTGTAAAGGTGTTAAATTCAGTGATAGATAGTCACAGTACTATATTGTAGGGGCAGTATCGTCGATAATTCGCCAACGAACTGTGACAGGGAAAGTAGTACCTGAACAGCAAATTTAGTAGTCAGATATCAAGTGTATAATAATCTAATTTTTGAAGCAGCGCCAGAGATGACATCGACGACTACAGAGGAAGTTTGGAATTCTCAACACTCCGTCCAGATGGCTGAGATGAGATAGAACCATTCAGTTGGGAAATGGCAGCAGACGTTCTTTGACGGGTGACTACAAGAGAGATGAGTACAAAATAATATTCTTTATTATTTGATAAATTAACTTATGGTTTATGGGACATATTTTTGTAAATACATTGCTTGTGTGATTAACGTAGTATATTTAGTTTTGGTCTGACACACTTCTGTATGGAAGCAGCTCGCACGAATGTAGTTAGTGGAAGGTTCTTGTTTTTGTATTGTGTTAACTAACGTAGCTATGTGAACGGCCGTGTTTGCATATGTTACGCAATGCGGTTAAAAACGTCTCTCGGAGATCTGTTGTGTTTCAGAAGTAGGACTGAATTAATGTAATTATACAGTAGATTGGAGGGTAATTAAAATTGTTGAAGATTTATTATTGATCAGATTCAGTGTGACTATTGCCGATTGGAGCAATGTAATTTGTGACGAAGAGTAATCAGCTCTATCGTAGGTTTTAAATTTGTGTTAAATGTTTGTGAGCACCTATTCAGCAGACCTGTGTGGAAAGCGTCATGTCGGTCCCAGATGTGTGTATGTGTGTATTTTTTGTGGTATTACAAGCGGGAATTTCAGCTGAGACTGATTTCTGTCAGCTTGGTACCCGGTCCATATTGTATCCTTGCGAGGGCAATTGTGGATATGTGATTATGTCTGACCATATGTTGAGTTGGATGAGATTTTTGTTGCTGTTGATTCCGTGAGGTAACGGAACAGCTGGTCGGCTATTTATATACACTGGACTGGGACACGGCAAGTATTTGAGGAAAGGGGGGAGATGTTTCACAAGGCTGTCTGAACGTGCAAAGCATGGTCATTAGTGAGGAGTGCTCGTTGGCTCCCTAATTACTTCAATTACAGATAAGAACTGATCAATGGTAAAAATTGCTGAAATAAATGGGAGTTGCCTACGAATCACGATAATCTCCGAAGTGTTACCTTAACATGCAGTTTCGTTCATATAAAGTAATCTTAGCCGGTCAGGCTTTTGTTGTTGTTGGTTTATTCCAAGTTTATTTTCATTTCAGTGACCCGTGTGTCACGTGCAATGCTGTCTTTCCTTGTGTGTATTGAGCAATTGGCCAGTTGGTAGCTCATGTTGTTAAGTGCGTCTTCGCGCTAATGATGATCTGAGAGATTCCTGTAAATAATAGATTTGTAGGGTGTGTGTTAGCATTAGAGTTTTTAAGTTTTTTTTATTAATGTCATGCCCATATCCATAAAAGTTGATTTACGTGATGATTGTTTGTGAGCACCGTGGCTGTTAACCCGTTGTAAACGAACGGTCATCCAAGTACTCATTTTCTCGTAGTTAGTCATCACGCGCACATAAAACTCAAATGCAAGGTAGTGGAACTAGGATCCACAATTTTATTATATAAGGGGGAGATCAGTTTGACTCCTCAAAGTGTTAGATATTCCTGTCAGGGAAAAATTCAGGGAGGATATATTTTTATTATTGTTTGTTTATTTTCTTTTATGCACAAATTAGTTATTAAATCATGTTATTATCTTACGTCTTGTCTCCTTACTTTCTTAATTACAGTTTTTATCCTATGACCCTTGCCTCAGTAAAGCATGTTGTTTGGCGGACGTAAACATCACACTATGAACTGAGCGCGACCCCTTGATCAAGATTCTTGCATAAAACACTGCTATTCTGAAGGGTTCATAGGGATAAAACTGGCGCGGCCAAGCGTGGGGCCATTTACTGTGGTGTAACGGCGGAGATTACACATGTCAAGAGTGGCGTATTTGATTAAAACTGACATGCCGCAAGTGCAGGCAGATATGACAGTATTTAATCACCGGGAAGTGATATTTTATTAAAAGTAATTGAGGCGAAGTGGATACCGCCAAATGTGTGAAAGATAAATTAAAGTCAGGAGTTTGCAAAGTAAAATACGGTTCACGTTTTTGTCTTTTAAATTAAAGTAAAATTAATATGTGATACCGGGCGCCCAATGATAAATTAAAACTAGATTTGTTAGAAAGTCAAACTCATGGAAATATTAGGAGGCTGTAGCCTAAAATGACAATTAATACTTTGTTAATTAGTCAGTGTTAATATCAGATCAGGATGACAATTTAATGACTAAATATGTGCTTGGGTTTAAAATTAAATTGAGTAAAACTAGAACCACTCAGAGATGCAATTGACTAGTGGGAATAAATGTAAAATAAATGAACTGAGTTGGATAAAGAAAGTAAATGTGCATTGGATTTTATGTGTGTGTCAAAGGGCATTGCTTTATGCCATTTCCCTAATGTCTCATATAAAGTGTGTAATATGGCAACGGTGGAGCAGATCCAGGAGATCATTGAGAGTGCGGCGAGGAGAACACAGGAATTGTTAAATACTAAACTGTCAGAACAAAGTGAATCGCTAAATACTAAACTGTTAGAACAAAGTGAATCATTGCGGACACAATTAAACAATAGTAGGCTAGAACAAAGTAAGTCTATAAACAAATTATCTGAGCAAAGTGAATCATTGTGGACACAATTAAACAATAGTAGGCTGGAACAAAGTGAGTCTATAAACAAATTATCTGAACAAAGTGAACAATTGCGGACACAATTAAATAACAGTAGAATTGAACAAAATGAATATCAGGCGGAACAAGCTAGGTTATTAAAGAACGAAATTAATGACACTATCAATTCGCAGTTAGAGGCGCAAAATATTAAAAACACGAACCAATTAGCTTCGTTAACCGCAGAAATGAAAGATCACACAAATCAACAGATGGTATTACTGGCCCTAGATGTTAGCAAGAATAATGAGAAACAATTAGAGCAGATTAAAAAATGGAAGATATTTTTGATCAAAAACTTAGCATTCTGGATGAAACGGTGTTGGCTAAATTAGAACAAATTGAAATAGCATGCACAATGAATACAAGCGAGGTCAAAATAGCTCAGGATAAATTGGAAGGACGATTTAAGGAGATGGAGAAAAGCGGCAGGGTCATTCAACAACAATTATCAGCAGTAGATGAAAACATATCCGGCATAATTAAAGATATGGACCGTCTCGAGATAAAATCAGCGGAACAATGGACAAGCCTAAAATCGGAGCAAGAGCAATTTAAGAGTACATTAGACGAAAGGCTGAGCCAGATAGAAAGTAATCAGGATGACACTAAAAGCCAGATCGAAGGGCAAGTAAGCATGATTAAAGAACAAATTAGGAAAGATTGGAAGAAAATGAATATTGATTCTAAAGAGGAAAGATCCACCACTCTTAAAACAGTAGGCGAAAATCACACGCGTATTCAAGCTTTGGAGCAAGAGGTGAAAAATAAACTTAAAGAGCAGACGGATAGGATCATTAAAGCCGAACTCCGCTCATTAGAACAATCATCTATATTTAGAACGGGGACATTGAAAGACAAGCCGGATAACTCAAATAGTCCAGAGTCCAGCACAGCAGGAAGTCAGACTCAGGCATACAGCCCATTAATAACAAACACGGAAGGATTTCGTAAGAATGTTGATAGGAGCTCGACACCACAAGACGGTCATCAGCCCACACAACTTATTCAAGTAATTCGCTCAAATGACTACAAACCGCAGAAATACACGGAAAATTCAGGGGTGACACCTAAAGCCTTTATCAAAGAGATGGAAGACCATTTCAATGACACTGGGGTACCTGAAGCACGAAGATTAAGGATGATGGAGAGATTTTTATCGGGAAATGTCCTCACATGGTTTTTAAGCTTCAAATATACATTTGGAAACATGTCAGATTTCAACTTAGCGTTTCTGCGCAAATACTGGTCGCCCGCAACACAACAGAGTCTAAGGATGGAGCTTTACTCTAGGAAGTACCAAACCACCCAGCAAACAAAATACTCAGATTTCTTTAACATGCAAATGTTAAAATTTCGTGACCTTGATTACCCATTAAATGAAGCAGATCTGGTGATGACTATAGCGAGACAAATGCCAGTAAACGTACAACAAGTACTAGTCGCAGCGAACGTTAGTACGGCCCTACATGCAGAGCATATACTACGGCAAATAGATGAGACTACATCTCATAGTCATTATAGAGGAGGAAGACAGCTGGAATTAGTCAATACTACAGAGGTCATAAAACCAAAACAGGCAAACACCAAAACGCAGGGCACTAACACAAGCACTTCCACACCTAGGCGAAACCAGGAAGAAGGAGAAAACAGACCATATCAGCGTAACGAAAATCAGTACAACAATAGGTCATACCAAGGTAACAATAGATACCAACAGAGAGGATATCAGCAATGGCGTGAAAATCGAAGGAATGACAGGCCTTATGGAAGATACGGTGATTACAATGCTAATCAAAGATGGAAAGGAAGAAGAGATCAAAATCAAGGAGAGCCACGTAACTATCGAGATGACTGGGATGATAGGCACGCTCAATCGCAAAATTACTTAGAGGAGTTACACGCTAGTCAAGGTGGAGAGATAGGAAGATGGGAAAAGGCCATTGGGAACATGAAGAATCCTGATACACATACTGAGGAAGCTGGAAGTCTACTGAGACAACAGGGATATCAAGGACATGAGCGACAGAAGGATGATGGGAGTCGCAATGGAGCTAAAAAAATGTTAAATTTGGATAAAGGAGACAGGCTACAAACACAACAGTCGGAAGTTGAAGATGGATGGATAGTAGCGAACATACAAGAATGGATTGCTTTGCCAGAAGACTGCCTGGAGGAGACGGTGAAACCACGGAACGATGAAATTAGGCAGTTACCCATTATTTACGCGAGGATTGGTGGAATTAATATAAGATGTTTATTGGATACGGGGTCACAGATCAGTCTGGTATCGGAGGCCTTGGTTCGAGAGTTGGGACGGAGTCAGAATATTCCTGTAATTCCGGTACCACAGCTCAAAGTGAGGGGTGTTATTCCTGAACGCACCGTCACTTGTAAACGTCAGGCATACTTAGAGCTGAACATATTGGAACACACTTTTGGGCAAACATTCATTATTATGGCAAAGATGAATTTCAATATAATTCTTGGTGCAAATTTTATTTGTGACTATCAAGCAGTGATAGATTTCCACAAGAATACCGTCAGTTTTAGAGAGTATGATCAACTGAAAAATGTGGGATTGCATATGGATGAAATCACTACCGGAAGAGATGTAAATTCTTGGGCATTAGAAGCAATATCGGAAGAGACGGAAGAGGTGGTACGAAAGGCAGAAGATAACATCATAGAAGGAGCTGTTGTGGAACTAGATGAGGAGAGTGAATCCCAGGAGATATGGTCTTTATTAACGGAAGGAGATAACAGCGATGCACAATTTGAAGAGTTACTACAGGAGCGGCTCAATGACATTCAACTTGGGGGTGAACACAGAAAACAGTTGGAAGAGATATTAAGGAAGCACAAAACAGTATTTGATACAGTACCTGGAAAAATATTAAATTTTAAATATTCTATGCAAGTCGAGGACTGGTCACCTTTCAAAAGCAGATTGTACCCAATTCCTGAAAAATATCGTGGTCAAGTTAAGGTCATTATAGATGAGATGTTACAAGCTGGAGTGATAAGGAAGACACCGACACCTTATCTAAATGCGATTTTGGCAGTCACAAAACCAAATGGATCTATTAGACTTTGTTTAGATGCCAGAAATCTCAACACAAGACTCATTTTTCCTGAGTATGACAGAGCGCCAATCATCAGAGACGTACTAAAAGGCTTTAAAAACAAGAGCATTTATTCATCTGTCGATCTGACGAGTTCGTTCCACCATATTGAATTGGATGAGAAGTCACAGCTTCTAACTGGCTTCTTATTCGATAACCAGACGTTTTGCTTCGTTCGAATGCCCTTTGGAGTCAAAACAGCGGGCTGTGCTTTAATCCGAGCCCTGGACCGGAATTTAACCGAGGAAGTTAAGGAGATGACGGTACGCTACATTGATGACATTTTGCTGGCATCCGACAACATTGAAACTCACATGGAAAATTTAGATAAAGTATTAGGCAACCTGAATGCATCTAATTTCAAAGTAAATCTGAAGAAATCGCATTTCTTCAAGAGCGAGATCTTATATTTGGGTCACGTCATTGACAAGGAGGGAGTGAAACCAAACCCAGCTAAGATCGAAGCGATAAAGAATTTCCCTACACCAACGAGAGTCAAGCACATTAGGGCTTTCTTAGGCGTAACGGGATTCTTTAAGGAAAACTGTCCAGGTTATACGGAGACTGTCGCTCCAATGCAGGAAATGCTAAAGAAAAATAATAAATGGTTATGGAATGCGGAGTGTGAGAAGGCATTCCAAGCAACAAAGCAGCTATTGGAAAACTGCATTAAATTAGGATATCCAGATTTCAAGCACAAATTTATAATCCAAGCGGATGCTTCACTAATTGGTATAGGTGCTATGCTTTACCAAGAGGATCCAGCTAACCTGCAGCACAAAACATATTTGGCATTTGTCAGCCGAAAATTGCGTAAGCACGAGCGCAATTATACGGTAACGGAACTAGAACTGTTGGCCATACTTCATGCGTTACAACAATTTAAACGAATAATTTACGGCTACCCTATTGTTGTCAGGACCGACCACAAGGCACTAACATTCTTGTTTAAGACGTCGATGGCAAGCGAACGTGTGACACGTTGGTCTATATATATTCAGCAGTTCAGCATTGAGATTGAACATTGCCCAGGGAAGATGAACGTGATACCGGATGCACTCAGCAGGAACCCAGAGCCTGATAATGAAGAAACAGCGATGGTACAACACTTGGAGTTAACACCGAAGGACCGGGAATTCTTGGAGGAGTTACGTGAGATACAGCGAGAACAGGAAGCGGAACCATGGATGATGCTTTTAATTCAATACTTCAGAAAGCAACTACCTACAGGAACACCTGCATTTCGAGAAGCGAAAGCCGAAGAAGGAAGATATGTTTATGTCAACATTTTGCTGCACAAATGGGTAGATAATGACCACACCAAGTTACGCATATTAGTACCTGCATCGTTACAACGAGGATTGACATGGCATACGCACGAAAGTTACGGTCATGTGGGCGTAGATAAGTGCGAAGCGACGATAGGAGAGACATTTACATGGCCACGTATGAGAACAACTATATGTGACGTCATTACAACTTGTGATCCGTGTCAGAGGACAAAGCCCAATAATTACTTAATGAGGCAGTATCCCAGACCATTGCTACCTCAGAAACCTTGTGAGCTACTGGCACTCGACTGTTTCGGTCCAATCCCGAAGGGAAGGCGAGGTTGCCGTCATTTGCTAGTGTGCATTGATGTATTTTCTAAATTTGTAGTACTATGCCCTATTCAGAAAACGACATCGAAGCAGGTACTCAGTCGCATTCGAAATAGAGTTATTCCAATCCTTGGAAAACCAGAGTTTATATTATCAGACCATGGCAGTTATTTCACAAGCGCCGAATTCAAGAAAGGTATGGAAGATATGGGTATAAAACACGTTTTAAGCAGTATCCGACATGCTCAAGCAAATCCAAGTGAAAGAGCAATTAAGTGTGTAACTTCATATTTGAGGATCTTCATTCCGAACGAACACCACAAATGGGTCGATAAGATTAAGGATGTAGAGACATGCATGAATTCTACCAGGCACGAGTCAACAGGACAAATCCCTATGGTCCTACACAAGAACGAGTATCCAGTAAGAACGTGGAAAAGCTTCATTAACTGTCCACAAGATCCAATGATAGCCCCTGACTTGCGAATTGAGAGGACGAGAGCCTACATGAGAAAACAAGCAGACCGCAGATTACGGCGAGTGAGAAATAAGAGGTTTCACAGGGATCTTGAAATCAACCAGCTCGATTTGGTGAAACGACCTGCTACATCGGACCCAGAAAAGAAAATCTTCAGTAAATTCTGCGAAAAGTTCATAGGACCCTATTCTATCGTAAGAAACCTTGGAAAAAATGCTTACAGAGTGAAAGAATTGAGTACAGGAACAATGTCAGTCTACAACGCTGCCAACCTAAAAAAAAGTATCGTCGAAGTGAGCCATGGGAGCGCCAAAATTTATGATGCAGTTTGAATATATGGACGTCCTATTATCAACAAAGTGCACGAGGAGCAGTTGAGTACGGCACGTAAACGAGGAAATAGTGTTGTTGTTGACAAACATTAACGAGACGAGCAGAGTGTTGCCTCAGGCACCAGAGCGTCATGCAAGCAGACTGAGAGGGGAGATACGAGCAGGAAATGAAAACGAGTAAATGCCATTCAAGACAGGAGCGACTAGACCAAGTAATAGAAAAGGGGTGATTCTGAAATAAAACATATTGGCCTACGGAAGTCTTTTAAAAATTGTCGACTTTATTCCTAAGTTCGAAATTTTGTGAGTGGGAGAGTTGTGAACCCTTTTATCCTCTGTTGGATAAATGATTCTATGTTTTATTTCTCCAATTAATAAATATTTCCACCAGCATCATGAAAGTAGCCAGACGGAGATGAGGAAATTTCAAGCAGTGGTTGGAGACAGCGGGGACATACCTGAAGCAGATTGACAATAGGCTAAATATTTTGGCTGTGAAAGGAAATAGCATAGCGATGTGTCAGAAGGACAGGTGGGCCGCCTCAAATAGAAGCGACGCGCCGTGAGACATGCTGCTGGTATGTTCATTGTGATATTCGCGCCTAGAAGAAATATGATGCAGTAATGTGAGTGGCTGATGAGCAGGCTGGACACTCCTACGACGCCAAGATCTGCTATGAACCGCCAAATTACAGAAAATGTGAGAACCAATGAGAGAAGAATGCCTAGTTAACGCGGCAGGTCTAGCGCGGGCACGCTCGGCTAGCATTCACGCGGGAAATCACCTAGACAAAATCTCTACGATCGATTCTAGGATTAATGAGCATATTCTTGACCTGTGCAATATTACGAGTTCAGTGATATTTATTTCATTCCTGTACCACAATTATTTCGAGAAATTTTAACATAAAGCCCCCCCCCCCCCATCGAGACCTAGGGCCAGTTCTTTTATAAGTGGCATGAAGAGCCAAGACATTGACTTTTATTTGGTGGGTCGAAGGCACAAGACTTTTATTCTGTGCGTCTACGGGCGTAGTCGTCTTATTACTGTGTTCGTCTGCGGACAGAACGACTTATATTTTGTGTGTCGAGGACACAGGTTGATTATTATTTTGTGTGTCTTGGACACAGAAGTTATTGTAAAGTGTTAAATTCAGTGATAGATAGTCACAGTACTATATTGTAGGGGCAGTATCGTCGATAATTCGCCAACGAACTGTGACAGGGAAAGTAGTACCTGAACAGCGAATTTAGTAGTCAGATATCAAGTGTATAATAATCTAATTTTTGAAGCAGCGCCAGAGATGACATCGACGACTACAGAGGAAGTTTGGAATTCTCAACACTCCGTCCAGATGGCTGAGATGAGATAGAACCATTCAGTTGGGAAATGGCAGCAGACGTTCTTTGACGGGTGACTACAAGAGAGTTGAGTACAAAATAATATTCTTTATTATTTGATAAATTAACGTATGGTTTATGGGACATATTTTTGTAAATACATTGCTTGTGTGATTAACGTAGTATATTTAGTTTTGGTCTGACACACTTTTGTATGGAAGCAGCTCGCACGAATGTAGTTAGTGGAAGGTTCTTGTTTTTGTATTGTGTTAACTAACGTAGCTATGTGAACGGCCGTGTTTGCATATGTTACGCAATGTGGTTAAAAACGTCTCTCGGAGATCTGTTGTGTTTCAGAAGTAGGACTGAATTAATGTAATTATACAGTAGATTGGAGGGTAATTAAAATTGTTGAAGATTTATTATTGATCAGATTCAGTGTGACTATTGCCGATTGGAGCAATGTAATTTGTGACGAAGAGTAATCAGCTCTATCGTAGGTTTTAAATTTGTGTTAAATGTTTGTGAGCACCTATTCAGCAGACCTGTGTGGAAAGCGTCATGTCGGTCCCAGATGTGTGTATGTGTGTATTTTTTGTGGTATTACAAGCGGGAATTTCAGCTGAGACTGATTTCTGTCAGCTTGGTACCCGGTCCATATTGTATCCTTGCGAGGGCAATTGTGGATATGTGATTATGTCTGACCATATGTTGAGTTGGATGAGATTTTTGTTGCTGTTGATTCCGTGAGGTAACGGAACAGCTGGTCGGCTATTTATATACACTGGACTGGGACACGGCAAGTATTTGAGGAAAGGGGGGAGATGTTTCACAAGGCTGTCTGAACGTGCAAAGCATGGTCATTAGTGAGGAGTGCTCGTTGGCTTCCTAATTACTTCAATTACAGATAAGAACTTATCAATGGTAAAAATTGCTGAAATAAATGGGAGTTGCCTACGAATCACGATAATCTCCGAAGCGTTACCTTAACATGCAGTTTCGTTCATATAAAGTAATCTTAGCCGGTCAGGCTTTTGTTGTTGTTGGTTTATTCCAAGTTTATTTTCATTTCAGTGACCCGTGAGTCACGTGCAATGCTGTCGTTCCTTGTGTGTATTGAGCAATTGGCCAGTTGGTAGCTCATGTTGTTAAGTGCGTCTTCGCGCTAATGAGGATCTGAGAGATTCCTGTAAATAATAGATTTGTAGGGTGTGTGTCAGCATTAGAGTTTTTTAGGGTTTTTATTAATGTCATGCCCATATCCATAAAAGTTGATTTACGTGATGATTGTTCGTGAGCACCGTGGCTGTTAACCCGTTGTAAACGAACGGTCATCCAAGTACTCATTTTCTCGTAGTTAGTCATCACGCGCACATAAAACTCAAATGCAAGGTAGAGGAACTAGGATCCACAATTTTATTATAAAAGGGGGAGATCCGTTTGACTCCTCAAAGTGTTAGATATTCCTGTCAGGGAAAAATTCAGGGAGGATATATTTTTATTATTGTTTGTTTATTTTCTTTTATGCACAAATTAGTTATTAAATCATGTTATTATCTTACGTCTTGTCTCCTTACTTTCTTAATTACAGTTTTTATCCTATGACCCTTGCCTCAGTAAAGCATGTTGTTTGGCGGACGTAAACATCACACTATGAACTGAGCGCGACCCCTTGATCAAGATTCTTGCATAAAACACTGCTATTCTGAAGGGTTCAAAACTTAGGATTCAACGCCATATGAACGCCTTGTTTAATTTACCCGCTTCACACCCTGATAATTTATCATCCCTTAGAAGTCTGGGAGACACCGTTGAACTTCATGTAAGAGCCCTAGAACATCTTAAACAACCTGTTGAACATTGGGATCTTTTTCTTATACATCTCACTACCTCCAAATTTGACCTTAATACTCGTAAAGCATGGGAATCCGATTTAGTGGACAAACCTGAACCCACATTTAAAGTTTTGATCTCTTTCATAAAGAAACGTTGTCAAATTCTTTCTGCTTTAATCAATAAAGCTGAAGGTTCCACCGATGTCAGCAAAAGTAAACCCATCAAGCATTTCTCGGAAAAAGCTTCACATTCTCATGTTTTCTCCATACAAGGTAACAAAACCTCATGCATTCTTTGCAATAATTTGCACCCTTTATATTTCTGCAATACCTTCAAAGGCTTTTCAGTTGACGATCGTAGAAAAGCTGTGTCGCAAAACAAATGTTGTTTTAACTGCCTTTCTTCAAGGCATATCTTAGCGGACTGCGCTTCGAAAGGAGTTTGCATGCATTGCAAGCTAAGATATCATTCTACCTTGCACCGCTTCGAAAAGCCACAGTCTATTCCTGGAACAGTTTCAAATCCTAGTGCCCAACCTGCGCTAAGCCTCACTAGTGATGCTTCTCCACCTAGCTCTTCTGTTTCTACTGTAAATACAGTTGCCCAATCCTACAATCAAACAACCCCCTCATGGCGTAGTGCTCAAGTTTTGTTATCTACGATCCAGGTCCAAGTTAATGATTCTTCCAGCAATTGGCACTTAGTACGAGCCTTGCTCGACAATGCGGCAACTCATGACTTCATAACCTCATCATTAGTTGAAAGGTTAGGTCTCAAACCTCTCTCCACCAATATTGAAATATCTGGTATCAACAACAGCAAGTCTACTTCCTTAAATTATGTCAAGCTGCAGGTGAAAGATTCAGTCCAATATGGCACTAACTTTCATCTAAACTGTCTGTCCATTCCGAGTATTGGCAGTCCTACTCCCAGTCGCTCTTTTTCCATTGACGAATGGAAATTTCCCTATGATCTAAAACTGGCTGACCCTCAATTCTATAAAAGCTCTCACGTTGACATTCTTTTTGGCGCTAACACATTTTGGCAAAATCTTCTTCCGTCAAGGGTTAATATTTAATCTTGTATCTACGCCCACCATACTAAATTTGGTTAGCTTATCACAGGTTATATTCCTCTTCAAACTGTTCAAGGTTCCTCTCAATGCCATTTCACTAATGCAGATCTTCATCAGCGTCTGGAAAAATTTTGGCAAATAGAGTCCATTGAATCTGCTCCTTCTCTTTCATCAGAAGATGAATTTTGTGAACAACATTTTTTAGAAACCACTGTTCGTAACCCAGATGGCAGATTTATTGTCACAATGCCACGCATTTCTTCTCCTCCTCCTTTATGTGATTCCTATCCGAAAGCTCTTAAAGCTTTATTTGCAGTTGAGAATCAACTCAAGCAAGATCCTTCCACTCGCAAACAATACCTTGAATTCATGGAGGATTATGAAGCTTCTAACCATATGGAGACTGTTCAAGATTTCGACCCTTCTTTAGATTCAGTGTATTTAAATCACCATCCCGTTTGGAAGAATCCCTCCACCAAAGAAAAGATAAGAGTTGTTTTTAATGGTTCTGCCCCTGATGCCAATGGCATTTCCTTAAATGACACTCTCCTATCTGGACCTGCCATTCAGTCTGATCTCCCGTCTATTCTTTTAAATTTTCGTCTATTTCCAATTGGAATCATAGCCGACATACAACAAATGTATAGACAAATTCTGATTAATTCCGAACAACAAAATCTTCAACGAATTCTCTGGCGTGATGCTCCTACCAAAACCATCAATATCTTTAAACTAAAAACCGTAACGTATGGGCTCAAACCATCGGCTTTTCTTGCCATTCGTACTTTGAAACATCTTGCCGACCAAGATGGTCACTTGTTTACTTCTGAACCTCCTATTTTGTTGAAAAATTCCTTCTACGTTGATGACTTTCTTTTTTCTTTCAAGAATGTATCTGAGGCTATCGAACTCTCTCAAAGTTTAAAAACTTTACTTAGCAGAGGAGGATTCTTACTTCATCGTTGGAACTCAAATTCTGATGAACTTCTATCCAATCTCTTGCCACATTGTCCTGTTGATACTCCAGTAGAGCTTTGTAAATTGGAGGATGCTACTAAAGTTTTGTGAATACACTGGTATCCTAAAGCTGACTCATTCTTTTACGAAGTAAATTTGTCTTCCTCACCTCCTCAAACCAAAAGACAAGTGCTATCAGAAATAGCTAAGATATATGACCCGCTTCAGTTCATTGCACCCGTAATTGTTCTAGCTAAAATCTTTATGCAAGAGCTATGGTCATTGAACTCGGATTGGGATGATCCCATTCCTCCTTCGCTTCTACAAAAGTGGCTTGCCTTTCGGCACAACCTTTTTGATCTCTCATTAATAGACATTCCTAGAGTGCTAGTTCCGTTCTCTTGCTTCTTGTCCTGGATTTGCACCTTTTTGGTGACAGTTCGACCAAAGCATACGGATGTTGTGCTTACATTGTAAGCCGCTCCCCTTTTTTCTCCAATTTGATATGTGCTAAATCTAAGGTTGCGCCTTTGAAACCAGTTTCATTACCTCGTCTTGAACTCTGTGCCGCACTACTTGCTGCCGAATTAGCTAACAAACTCAAACAAACACTCAACTGTAAGTTCTCGCACACATATTTTTGGACAGATTCCTCTATTGCTTTGGCATGGATTTCTAAACCTCCTTCTAATTGGCAAGCTTTTGTAGCTAACAGAGTTGAGAAAATTCAAACTGTTTCTAAACCAGAACAATGGAACCACGTTTCTAGCAAAGACAACCCCGCCGACCTCATTTCTCGTGGTTGTTCACCTAAGTCACTATCTCAATCCTGTTTGTACTGGCACGGCCCTTCATGGCTTTCTGAAAGAATTCAAAACCGACCTTCCAACTCTAATTTCCCGTTAGAGGAAATTCCTGAAATCAGCAAAAAAGCTTCTGCCTTTGTAACTGCCAACACTCCTTCCTTGTTGGAACGTTACTCTTCTTTTCAAAAACTAGTGCGCATCACTGCTTATGTGCTCAGATGGAAATTTTTAGTACTAGATCAACCTCTATTCCCTCAGCCTTTTCTTTCGGCTGTTGAACTGCAAATTGCCACCATCAAAGTTCTTTGGCTCACCCAGAGAGAGGCGTTCTCAGTCGAAATAAACATATTGGCTAAAGGTAAAACTCTCAAGAAACACAGCAGGCTTTTTGCCTTATGCCCTTTTCTAGATGGCGATGGTTTGTTTGTTAAGAGTGGGCGGCAGACTTTCTCTTTCTGACTTCTCTGATGAAAAAAAGCACCCTATTATCCTTCCGTCTAAACATCATGTTACTCGGATAATCATTCGTCAGTTTCATTATCAAAACTTCTAGAACCCTTCTATGCTTGATACGGGAAAAATACTGGCCTATTAATGGTTTACACGAAGTCACTTCTGTTATACATAAATGTATTACTTGTTTCAAAGCTAAGCCTAAACCTAATCAGCAACTCATGGCTGACCTTCCCCCATTTCGTTCAGCTCCCTGCAGGCCTTTTTCCTTCACCGGCATTGATTACGCCGGTTCGTTTGTGTATCAACAAAATCACCCCCGTGCTAAAAGGAAAATCCTTGGAAAACTATACGTTTCTCTATTTGTCTGTATAGTCACTGGCTCTATTCATCATGAGCTCGTAACTAGTGCCTCCACCTCATACTTTCTTTCCGCTTTCTCTAGATTCATTTCACGAAGAGGCATTCCTTCAGAAGTCTTCTCTGATAATGCCAAAACCTTTGTTGGAGCTTCGCAGCAATGGTATAAAGCCTTTGTTCCCCTCGTGCGAAAGAACAAATCTCCAATTACTCGCACTTAAACCAATTCAAATGGCATTTCATCCCTCCTTATGCTCCCCATCATGGCGGACGATGGGAATCTTGTGTGAAACTCACAAAAAATTATTTAAAGAAAACTCTTGGCTCTAGTATTGTAACTTACGAAGAATTCAATTCTTTAATTATACTCATTGAGGGAATTGTCAACTCACGACCTCTTTCTCCTCTTTCCAACGATCCTTGTGATTTCCTTCCTTTGACTCCAGGTCATTTTCTGGTGGGCAGTTCCTTAGCTGCGTCTCCTCCGTTGCTTGATCGTAAACTTGATCTGTCTTTGCCTATCTTGTGGAGAAAGATAGAATCCCTTAAGGCTCAATTTTGGAAGAGATGGAGACTTGAGTATTTTCACTCCCTCCAAAGGAGGAACAAGTGGCAGCTCTCTCAGCCTAACCTTCAGGAGGGTGATTTGGTTCTTCTCAAAGACCCAAGTCCTCCTCTTGTATGGAATACTGGTCGTGTTATAAAATGCTATTATGGCAGAGATGCTAGAGTTCGAGTGGTCAAACTTAAAACTTCATCAGGACACGGTGTTCGTCCTATTTCAGTCATTTGCCCTCTGCCACTCTAGCTCTTCTCTCTCATGTTTTTTTTTTTTTTTTTTTCTCTGTTGCCCCTCTGGCAGTATGTTCACTTTTCAGTGAAATTTACAAAGTTCACTTATTTTTATTATAACATAACCTCTCACCTGTCATGTCATTCCATTTTTCTTCAATCTGTTCTTGCTAGCACATGTTCCATGACACTGTAATGATTTCCGGAACTAATATTGGTCACGAGGTTCATTTTCAGTTGGCCCCTTGCTCTGATTGGCCTCAGCAGTTTTCGTGAATTTTCCATGCTCTCGGACTGGCCGACGCCACCTGTCCGCATCACGCATTCCGCGTGATCTCCGGTATATAGCCTGCCCTGGCCTACATCAACTGTCTGTCTCCAGCAAGTCACAATGCCAGTCACTCATCTTCAGCCGTCTTCACGCTGTTTGCACAACGCTTGAATGTGTCTCAACGCTGTGTGCTAATACATCGCAAAATGCTTCTAGTCAAACCAGCAGTGCATTCTAAAATCTATATAAGTTAACATCGATACTTGGCCTACGTCAGTTTGTCGTGAGCAAAAACGATAAACAAATTTTCTTCTGTGCTGGGCACGAAGTCTTCAACATTTCCAAGACGGAAAAAAAGTGATCAAAACCGAGTTCTACGAAGTCTATATAAGTTTACATCGATGATTGGCCTACGTCAGTTTTGTGCTGGGCACGAAGTCTTCAACATTTCCAAGACGGAAAAAAGTGATCAACACGTTCTTCATCCATTTCTATTATGTGGAAATTCCTCTACACCAACGCCAACAAGCTAAGTGTTTATTATAACCTAAAACATTTCTAAACTTAAAAATGTATCTTCCCTTTTTTTTAGGGTTATGTCACATGGCTTACATAACTTGTCAAACCATGCCAAACTAAACTTATTTCCTTCTATTAAGTGGTTTAAGCATGTATTATGCCTTTAAATTGTGGGCTATGAGAAAACAACTGTTCTCTCTTTCACATGTTAACTATCCTTCAAAACAAATCATCCTTTTCTCTATTTTTGTATAAACTATTGGGCTTAACACCAGTTCACCTCTCTGACGAAGTGAATGGCTTGTTCTCTACTTAATCTATCAAGGTGTTTTTGGGAATGCTCCCATTTCAATTGTAAACAACCTCGCCTTGTAACTATCAGGCGACTAGTGGGATGTTATCCCTACTGGCATGTAAATATTGATTTTTCTGTAAATAAACTAGCCTACTCTCGGTGTGCAGTCCTAGGCTAGATTTTAAGCTATTATTGAGTACTATAGTTACTCGCTAATTTACCCTGCATTGTTCTACTTTAGACTACAGGCCACAAAGTGGTTACTTATTCTCAGGGTTGATGGCATTTCAAACTTATGAAATCTTGCTCGCTTGTTGTTGGCCTGTCAAAGGTCACATTTCCATTACATGTTTATATATTTATTTATTGTTAATCTTTTGAAAGTTGGTTTTTGAATAAAATACCTCAGTTATTGGCAAACTGTTTCCATTGCTATTTACTCATCAATGTTCAATCTGTTCCTACTTAGTAAAGTTCATTTGCTTATTAGACTAGAAGCTTCACTTCTAGTCCTTCCCGAAAAAGGAGGTCTCGCATTGACGGATCCTATCCAAAAACGAACCATGCACCTATTGTTTGTAAAACCTTCATAAATTAAGTGTACAGGTTGCACAGCATTATTGACTTCATCATAAACACTCTCCGACACATCTTTAAACCGTGTAGGCAGAAATGTCTCAAAGTTTTCACATACACAAAGTATACGATCACCATATGCTGTTTTCAATTTCCGAATCTTGATAATGCGGAATGGAATATGCGTTGGCAATTCGCTGAGCTTCTTTGTCTCTAAGCCACATGCTAGACCCACAGCATTCAAAACATTCATTGTAGTAGTCTATAAACAAAACAAAAGCATATCTATTACACTCTAAAACAGCTTTAAAATATTGTGCAATTAGGGAGTTTTGCACTATGCATTGCTAATAAATTATACTATTTACGCAAGAAATGCCCTAACTGTAGCAGATACTGCTTTTCTGCATATAGCACAAGTGTTAAGTTGTAATGCACACTCGACACAGGCTATCATGTGTCCAAAGGCAAAAATGCAACACCTAGTTCATCTTGATAACAAATTTTACATAATTGTTGGTCACACTTTTGTATCTGTTCGTGAGACAAGTCTTTTTTTCAGCCTCATGTATTTGCTCCGCGTGTTCTAACTCTAAAGGCACTTTTATGTCTTGTGCTGCAATCACGTTTTCTTTACGAATTGTGCTCACAAATTCCTGACCTTCAAGCAACACCATGTATTTACAGTTAGGTAACCAACGAGCGCGTTGCACAAAAGGGTCATCAGTCATTTGCCAATCCTTTAAAGCAAATCCACAATAAAAACATATTGTTTTATCCCCTTCGCCAGTATAAAAAAATCCAGCTTCACTTAGCTGTTTGGTAAGGTGTTTTAATATTAATTGCCAAACATTTTTATAAGATTCTAAACGTTTTTCAACAGAGCTGTACTCTGGGTGTGCTAGTGCTTTAGTCTTGCAAACTCCCAATTTTTCAAAAGCACATGCCAATTCAACACTGTCAATGGCATATGGACCACATATATCGACACTACCGTTGTTGACTGGTAATACATTATTATTATTATTATTATTTGTGATTCAGCAACGTAAGTAGCGGCCAATGACCTTGTGGTTCGGTAGAATGGATACATGCGTATGTTACCCACTTGTTTTCCAAGCATGTAATGACAACAAGGAGACAATCGCAAATGGTCTCTAAAGGGATCATCCCCTTCTTCCCAGTATGAAAGTTCAATACGACGAAACACACAACGCAACACATCTTCTCGGTTCAAGTAAAAAAAACTCGGCTTTTGTTAGTTTGTGTGTTGACAAAAAGCCTACAGGCCAGGATTCAAATGTTAACCAACGATCATGTTCTGATTTTAAAATTAACCCACGTTGTAAACCAACTTGTTCACTTGTTGTATTTGGTACTAACGCCATGTGTTATAATAAAAATTTTCTTATTGTAAGTTATTAACGTTGCACACAGTACTTTAAACCACAATGTATGTTTTTTCCACTGTCTGTTCACTATGTTAATGGCGTATGACCACACCTAAAAAAAACTCATCAATCAATCAATAGTTGTAATTAAACTTTAACGTTAATTGGCATTAAATAAAAAACACCATAAAAATATTTAAAAAAATAAACTGTACGTTGCACTAACAGTAACCCACGTACTTTTTATAAAGCTGCAGTCATTTACACTTCCCTTTAACCAATATATTAACAAAAGTAAATATTATATCATTTAGTTCAGATTATCTTATTCAAACCTGTGGATATTTATTGAGTCCATAGGGAACCACCCATAAATTTATTTTTATTTTTTTGTTTTTAGAAAATCCAACATAGCCTTGTACTTTTCCCAGTCAACAACCAATATAGTCTTTTACCGTTTGTCAATACATGGTGCAAGGGGTAGAGATTCTCTCTATCCAAACGTCATCCTCACCTGCACGTGGTACACCCTGCTCCATACAGACGAGGCTCTGACGACCGAATAACTCCCGGGATAAGGAGTTCCCCTCTCTCCTGCCAACGGCATATGTAAGACGGATGAGCAGATTGAGGTTAGGGCACTCTCTTGTCCTTGAGATGGGAAACTATCTCTTTAGGCGGATGAACCAATAATGGTCAACGGCATAGAAGACCTCAACGGTGGACCGAGCGCATGAGCAACTAGTATTGCCCGAACGGTTGGGAAGGCGGATGAAGGCTGCAACAGTCCAGGACCACCGGTTGTCATAGCTTCTATGCCACTGGATAAAGGCCCTGTATCTGTCAAGTACTGTGTGTCTGTTGATGTGCAACAACATGCCCACATTAAAAGATGTCACGCACATGCGTCTTCTAAACAACGAAGGAGGGATACAAAATCTATTCGCCAATTAATCACAAGTCCTGCGGCGATCGGGGAGTTGTGACGGGAGCAGGATTGTGTTGTCTGGGAGCTCTTAGTAATGAACCGGCACGTAGGCGACGAATGTGTGATCTTCGCTTTGCTTGAGGATGGGCTGTAGAGCAATGCTGCATTCGTGACTAAGCAGGCCTATTTAGGATCCACTCTGCTTACCCTGAATGGGGAGGGGGCTGAAAAAGGTGCCCTAAAAATAGTCAGCCTAATATCACCCGACTGGATAACCGCGTTCAGAGGGTACACCACAAGTGGTCGAACAACAATGAAAATTAATTTTGCTACATGGTTTGTCCGTACTTTGATGGACAATGATACACATAATCGACCACAAAGGCGAACGGCAATTGTTGCCCGTGAGCTGAAAAGATTCAAAATTCATATTGCCGCACTCAGCGAAACAAGGTTGGCCAATGAAGGACAACTGAAGGAACATGGAGGTGGCTACACTTTCTTCTGGAAAGGGAAAGACACTGAAGATCAACGTATTCATGGAGTTGACTTTGCCATTAAGAACGAGCTTGTCAACCTTCTCGATGAACTTCCACATGGTATAAATGAAAGGCTTATGACACTACGACTTAAGTTAAAAAACAGCCGTGCGTATGCTCCAACTCTCACCTCTGATGATGAACAGAAGGAAGTATTTTACTCTCAACTTGATGTGATCTTGAAGGATATACCGCAATCTGATAAAATCCTCCTCCTAGGGGACTTCAATGCTCGCGTTGTAAGAGACGCAGCATTATGGGCTGATGTTATTGGAAAAGATGGTGTTGGGAAATGCAATTCTAATGGGACATTCCTTTTATCGAAGTGTTCTGAACATAGCCTCGTAATCACAAACACACTATTCCGACATAAGGACAAATTTAAGACCATGGCAGCATCCTAGATCAAAACACTGGCACCTACTTGATTACGTGATTGTGCGAGCAAGAGACAAGCGTGACGTACTACTCACAAGGGCTCTGACAAATACTGATGACTGCTGGACGGATCATCGATTAATAAGATCTGTAATGACTCTACAAATTCTCCAAAAGCGCAGAAAAGAGAGAAAGCACATCAGACGTAGGGTGAACACCAAACGTTTACAAAACGTTACTGCTAAAAGGAAGTTTCATGAACTTCTGAATGAAAAGTTACCAATTACCCTGAAAAGGTTGAGGGACATTGGCAAACAGTCAAGTCTGCTATACTCTCAGCGTGTGAAGAATCGATTGGTTTCGTCAAGATGAGGCATGCTGACTGGTTTGATGAGAATGATGCAGAAATCCAGAATCTTATTGATAAGAAGAGGAAAGCATTCCATGCATGGCAAGCCAATTCAACTTCTATCTCCAAACAGCAACTGTATAAAGATGCAAAGGCTGAAGTGCAAAGGAAAACTCGAGTCTTGAAAAATCAATGGTGGATCTCCAAATCCCGTGAAATGCAGCAACTAGCCGAAACAAATAATACTCATGCTTTCTTCAAAGCAACAAGAACTATATATGGGCCACATTATCATGGTTTGAATCCTCTGCAGTCTAAAGATAGCACGGAACTTCTTAGAGACACAAACTCCATTAATTCCCGTTGGAAAGAACATTTTGAAGAATTACTCAACAGGGACACACAGGTTGATAATAACATTTTCACCCGACTTCATCAGAGACCTCTTAAGGACCACCTTGATGATCCTCCGCCTCTATCAGAAATTGAATCTGCCATCAATCAGCTCAAAAACAATAAAGCGTCAGGCATGGATGGGATTCCAGCTGAGCTGTTTAAAGTAGGGAATACTACTCTAGTTCATCACATACACCAACTCATAGTTAAAATATGGACTACCATTACCATACCTAAAGACCTAAGGGATGCCTTGATAATAACCATCTTTAAGAAAGATGATAGGGCACAATGTGGTAATTACCAAGGTATATCGTTGCTTTCTGTTGCTGGTAAAATCCTGGCCAACGTCTTAGCCAACCGTTTGAAGCCGTTGGCCGAAGAAATACTGCCTGAAACTCAGTGTGGCTTTCGACCTAATCAAAGCACAACTGATATGATTTTCTGTGCTAGGCAGATACAGGAGAAATCCAGAGAGCAAGGACGCCCTCTATATATGGCTTTCATAGATATTGTTAAAGCATTTGATTCTGTCAATCGAGAAATGCTATGGAGGATTCTTGCCACACTTGGCTGCCCCCTAAAATTCATTCAGATTCTTCGATTACTACATGATTATATGAATGGGACGGTCCTTAACAGCAATGGCCCTGGAGAGCCATTTAAGATTACAACGGGTGTCAAACAGGGATGTGTGATTGCCCCCACACTCTTTTCAATATATGTTAGTGTTGTACTAAATTTGGTCCAAGAAAAGATTTCAAAGGGTGTAGAAATTATATCCAGGACAGATGGAGGTTTATTCAATCTCAACAGATTACGTGCAAAAACTAAAGTGTCAGCTACATCCGTTCTTGATCTCCAGTATGCTGATGACAATGTCATCTTAGCAAATTCAGATGAAGATTTTCAAACCACCCTGAATGTGTTCAATGAGGCATACAGAAGCATTGGTCTGGACATAAACACCAATAAAACACAGGTTCTTCATCAGCCAACATCACATGACAGGGCTACTGCTCCTGCTATCATGATTGATGGACATAAACTAAAGATTATAGATCATTTTCCCTATTTGGGTAGTCACCTATCAACAAATGCGAACATTGACGCTGAGATTCAACACCGCCTCCAATGTGCCAGTGCAGCCTTTGGTCGTTTGCTCGTTCGCGTGTTTGACAACCACGACATTAGCATTTTAACAAAATTATACGTTTATCAAGCTGTTGTAGTTCCCACTCTGCTTTATGGCTGCGAAACCTGGGTTACTTACAGAAGGCACCTCTTATCTTTAGAAAAATACCATCAACGATGCCTGAGGAGAATTCTTGGTATTAAATGGCAAGACCGGCGCACTAACACAAGTGTTTTAGAGGAAGCTAGCACTATTAGTATAGAGGCTCTCATTATAAAACACCTAATTCGATGGACAGGACATGTAGTTCGTATGCCTGAGTCCCGCCTCCCAAAACAAAAATTATATTGTCAGCTGAATGTCGGTCAGAGAAAGCATGGTGGGCAACAAAAACGCTACAAAGATGTTCTGAAGACCAACTTGAAAAATGTCAAATTGATACAGGTAACTGGGAGGCTGTTGCATCCGACCGATGAGAGTGGCGCCGCAACGTCCACCAAGGCCACTTGTTCTTCGAACAAGAGAGAAGAAGGCTTCAGGCTGAAAAATGAAATGCCAGAAAAAAGCGCATGATTCGCAGAATGATCAACCCCCAAGATCCATTGGCTGCTCAAGACCTTGTGTGCCAATATTGTGGAAGAGTCTGGGGTTCTCGGATCGGACTGTACAGTCACCAAAGAACTCACGCAATATGATTGGGCCTAATGTTGGTTTACAGCGAAGATTTACATAAATGTACCTTGGAAGACAATCATACTCGTATCACGAGTGATAGCCTAAATAATAAATAAATTATTCATGAAAGCAATCATCGTCCTAGTCATGTACAGGTAATGAATTTTTTGTCTACGAATATTCAGTAGTGGTAAAATGGAATAGCATTTTTAAGTTAGACTTACCTGAGTTTTCAATAGTTCACTGCCTGGAAACAATGGTTGCACTCTACTGCGTCATGGGTTTTCAGCAACTGCTATGGCGGTAAGGCTTTTCTTTCCAAGTTTCTAAAAATAAATAAAATAAACCGCTATAAATACCTAAGTTCAGGTTAATACATACATTTCATAAAATAAAATAAAATAAAATAATATCAGCCAAAAAATCAAACGAGTTAGTTTCAAAAATATAATCACACCTTCACTTGCACTGGCTTGTTACTGTTTCCTTCTAGTGGCCCCAAAAGCGCAATGGTTTCTTGTATCTCTGACATGTAAGGTATATCGGTTACCTGCAAACAAATAAATAAAAATCTTTAATTACCTGATCAATAACTACAAATTTAAGGTTCATTAGCATTTCATTATTAAAATAATCATTCATAGGTACTTACCAAAAAATAAAAGGATTTTTTTCTTCCCAAGTTCAGTTCAGAGCTCTACTGTATACGTCCGTTTGATAAAATGGCAAGTGCATCACTAACGCAATCGTTATCAGTTAGCCTAGCAACAGAGAGAGTTGCATTTTCTCAGCGTTTTGACCTTGAAATATTGTCTCTCTCATACGTGTTCCCACGCCTCTTCACATTCCTCAATCTGAATATCATTCGTGTACCTTATACTAGTTTCATGTTTTCAATAAGGAACCAAAATGGCTGCCTCTTATACATAGGTAGTACGGCTGTCTAGGAACCAAATTGGCGGTCTCTCTGCTTAAGCAGCACACCTGCTAGCCACCACGAGGCAAGTAAGCTGATATCACACTTCCTGCTGACGTAGACCTTTTTGTCTTATCAGCAGTCTCTCCCACAAGTCCTCTGGCTAGGTTCAATATTCAGCCTCCAGTGAGCAGGACTATGTGTGTGTTAGCTTTGAAAACATGTGTGTCTTATTATTATTATTATTATTATTATTATTATTATTATTATTAAACACTTTACTGTAATAATAATTACTAGCAAGCGGTCATCCTCAATACATGATCATGTTAACCACATACTTTCACCCTAAAACACATGGCTTTACCCAGTTCAATATTTAGTTTAAAACATTTCAGGCCAAAGACCTTGCCGTTTTGGCTCTTTGCGGACATGCACATGACTTGGTCCAGCTAATGTTATAGGTTTCCATATTCTAAAACCATTTACAGTGCCAGACAGCAGTCTCGCTTATTACCGTTTACTAGCATGTTAAAGATCCCCTTCAGGGGTTAAAACAAATCCTAGCACACTTAACACATTTTCAAATATTCGCCTCCATCCGTCATAGGAAATGTCACAAAACCAACCGTCATAAGCTGCCCCGCCATCCCACCAAAATAGCAATTCATTCCTTCCGGGCACGGTCACCGAGATCTCCAACGTCTAAGAATCACTTGGTCATATCCTACAACCGTCTGTTGCGTCAGAGAGCGATCTCGCTCATCACCGTTATCTAAAACGTTAAAGATCCCCTCAGGGGTAAAAAATCTTAGCATGCTTGTCACATTTCAATATATTCGCCTTCATTCATTCGTCATAGGAAAAAATATCGAAAAGAGACCCCTCGTTTTGCCATACCTCACCCCGTCGAAATAGCCATTTCCAGTATTCACCATGTTCAGTCATAGCCTCGTTGTAACATACGTCAAGCGCTACTGGCTCTCTGTCTACAAACACTCTTTTATTAAAAAAAAGTTTAACATGCATAGTTTTTTATCCTAGAGACTTGACACTCATTTTCATGATAGAGGGGTAGAGACGTTTCATTTATGTCAAACAAACTTATTTATGAAGAATAAAACTTACAATTTTCCGCCTAGTTTTATTCTTCATGATAACTGTCAATACGGAACCTGAAATGAATAATATTTCTAATAATACAAACTTATTTGTAAACTTGTTAGTTTCCAAAATAGTAAAAATTCAAAATTTAAGTGTTTTGCAAAAAATTTCAAAAAATAAAAAGTTTTTATATAAAACAAGATGTTCAGTAAAGAACATATAGCCTTCTTTCTCCTAAATGCATGGGTATTGTTATAACTCTTTGTCCTTTTCAAGGAGTATAATTGAATGTTGGTTATAGTAAGTTGTTGAAATACAACGAGCTATAGGGATATTAAACATGAATATGAGGTGCCCTTTGCTAGCGCTACCTCTGTAAAGAATTTCATTCAATTCGCTTTCACCGTGTTTGAATTGCTATGATTTGCACACATACATGGCCGCTATTTGCAAACTATTGGGCTGATGGCCTTGTAGTCAGTCATAAGATGCTTTCCACAAAAAGGAACGTTGTTGCAAAATCTGGTAGAGATCAAATTATTAGGATGGTCGTAATTTGATTTAAGCTTTTAACATTTGGGTGGCCGTCATTCCGTTTCCGTCAAGATGGCGGCGATATAAAACATGACACTGAGGTGCCCTTTGCTAGTGCTACCTCTGTACCAATTTCGTTCAATTCGGTTTCACCGTGTTTGAATTGATAGGGGGAATCGATTTGCACATATACATGGCCACCATCTGCAAACTATTGGGCTGATGATCTTGCAGTTTGGTCAGAATATGCTTCCCACATAAAGAAATGTTGTTGCAAAATTTGGTAGAGACTAGATTATTAGGTTGGTCGTAATTACATTTTTGCTTTGAACATTTGTGTGGCCGCCATTACGTTTCCGTCAAGATGGCGACGATATAAAACATGACTCTGAGGTGCCCTTTGCTAGTGCTACCTCTGTACCAAATTTCGGTCCTTTCGGTTTCACCGTGTTCGAATTGATAAGGGGAATCGATTTTGACACAAAGATGGCCGCCATCCGCAAACTGTTAGGCTAATGACCTATTAGATTGGTCAAAGGATGCTCCCTCCATAAAGGTATGTTGTTACAAAATTTGGTAGAGATCGGATGATTATGTTAGTCGTAATTTGATTTAAGCTTTGAACATTTGGGTGGCCGCCATTACGTTTTCCTCAAGATGGCTGCGATATAAAACATGACACTGAGATGCCCTTTGCTAGTGCTACCTTTGTACCAAATTTCGTTCAATTCGCGTTCACCGTGTTCGAATTGATAGGGTAGGGGTGGGGGTGGGGCAGACATTCAGAGTACACACACTCACACACACACACAGACTCACACACACACACACACACACAGTCAGACACACCTTTTTTCGCCCTGTGTTGATCTCAAATTTTGCAAAAATTGAATGTAGGCTAAAAATAAAGATCATAGAGACCATTCGTTTCAACTATGGCACAACATTCTATCATGTTTGGTTTTCAGACTATCGCCTACTTTCAAAGTCAAATTTTTTCAAAAAAAATAAAAAATATAACGCGTGGTCTATAGGAAAGAGGACATCAGCTCGAGTCCAACGATACCTCATTTGTTAAAATCCGACCATGCGTTCGCCGATTATCGCCAATGTCCGCGAGAAAGTAGGCTATCATTCTTTTGCCTCCGACACCCTTGAAATCTGCTACCCACCTAGAGGGCATATCCACCTTTCATTAACGTCAAACAAACGTTTTTCCAAAATTCACCGTTTCCAAAATAGCGCCAATCCAAAAAACAAGAATTTTCAAAAAAAATGTATACCAACACACATTCATAGCCAAAAGGACGTCACCCTAACGCCAACAACACCTCGTTCGTTAAAATCCGATCATGCGTTCGGGAGATATCGGCAAAGTTTATATGAAAGTAGGGGACAATGCAGAACTCTCCAATTGACACTACTGCACAGTTTTAGTCCTAGAGGCTTGAAATTTATTTTGCGGGTAGAGGGGGTCAGGGCCATTCATTTATGTCAAACAATTTTTTTTGTAAACTCTTTAGTTTCCAAAATATAAAAATTTCAAAATTGAACTTTTTCAAAAAAATGTAAAAAATTAAAACGTTTTATTATAAAAAATAAAGGGCATAAAGATAGTTCGTTGAAGCTATTGCCCAATGTTCTATCATGTTTGGGTTTTTTAACTAGCGTCTATTTTCTAAAACAAAAATATTAAAAATATATATATATATATATAACGAGTGGTCCATAGCAAAGCCCCCGTCAGCTCGAGTCCAACAACGCCTCATTCGTGAATCTCCGACCACGGGTTCGGGAGTTATCGGCTCGCATTGGGGGTAGAGGTGGGGGGGGGGGGGGCAGAACCCCTGATGCTCCCCTACTAAACATACCTACTACAGGTCTATCTATCATTTTATACTATCAAACGCCAACCCACTAGAGGTCTGTCTTCCTTCCAAAGCTTAGAACTTAATTTTTCAACTAAAAATTTATTATTATTATTACTAAGCTGAAGCTATTGCAACGCCGGCCATGGCGCACATTACATACCAGAGCCAGACCATCAGGCTATCAGAGGCTAACAGAGCTCGTCTGCTATGACAACAGTTTATTCCTCGAAACCTAGAAATAATTAATTCTCCTTACTACAGTATACTACATCTTATTCCATAACGTCAATTTAAAACCATTTAATAATTTATACACGCAGCCGCCGAAGCCGCTAGGAGACCAGGTACCGCTGCGACTATGCGCTACTCGGCCTGGTGTATTCTATTTATGGGACGTGAATTTTGATTTATTTTATAAATATGAATGGTTCTTTAATATAATAATAAAGTTTATCCGCCGCAAGTGATTGTCGGCCGCGACTGTATTGTGCCCAACTCTAGGAATGGGTATTCCGAGTTTCAGACACCTAGATATCAAGGGAAAGGCTGTAGCCGCTTTTGAAAGTTCAGATATTTGAATATCGCGCTACATTGCTTCGAGAAGCATTTAGAAGAATTTTACCGATAGTTGGATGTCAAGTGACGTAGCGAGTAATAGCAGAGGTGGAGGCTATTTATTGATTAAATAGTTAACTATGGAGTAGAAACTTGAGACTGGGATCAGATTACTGGCACGGCCAAATGAAAGAGAACGCAATTAGTATCAAGTAAATCGGACCAGGGATTCAGGAGATATGAGGATTTCTAGATATCAGGTGATGACGCGTGACCCTGACCGTTTTGAATAAAAGCCAGCTGGAGCAGGCATGGTCAGCTCATTCTCACAAGCACTTGGCAAGCAAGTTGCGTCTACGCTGAGCCAAGGCACATGGTTGCCGAATCTACGCAGAAGTTCTTTTCAAGTCGTGATAGTCACGAGAAGTGCTGCGCAAACGAGTTGGAACTTAGTAAGTTTCTGGTGAGGAGAATCACTGAGGTGATTGATTTCTACAGACATTGGTGGAAATATTTATATTTCTAAAAGGACATATGCTAGACTTTGTCTAGAAAATAGTATTTTGTCACAGTCCAGTAGTAACTTAATACTTGGATGTTTAAATCCATTTCAAGTCAGTTTTCATTTTTGTAACTAGTTAACCACTTCGATCTGTCAGTACACTGAATACTAGTCTATAACGGTGGCGTTCATTAGTCTACGCAAGGGAAACTGCAGGTTGCTTAGCGCATGGCAGAAGGTGATATTAATAAACCATGCCCAGGGAACGATCTTCAGAACAGCCGTTAATTGCTTAGACTGTCAATGTTTTTCTTGTACTGATGAGATTACAGTGAGTTATGTTACAACTGACATATCTAAGAAGAGATCACTTAGATCTGACCCTATTTCAACAAACTGTTATGGCTTTGATAGAAGCCCATATTAAAATGGAACCACAGTTTATTCAAACGTCGAAAGATACTACCACTATGTCTGACTAGACGATTTGTGGGTCTACAATGGCGGCCGATACAAGGATTATACATGCTTGTCCGATAGGGCATGTCTATGGATAAATCTGGTACAGACCAGGTTTACTACGCTTCAAGACCATCAAGAAATGTAAGCCACATTTGAATTATATTATGCCTAGCTAATTGGAACAAAATATTTTTCTGCAGATGACCAACACATTTTTTTCTTCGTATTTAAAGCTTGCAATGATTTACGCAAGACTTGTTAGAGTTATTCTGAGCATTTTCAGCACTCAGAACAGTTTAGGATCGATGACCGAGCATTTCGAAGATTTATTTGAATTTTTCATATTTTAAGGAAACCACGGAAAACCCCCGATGTAACTGTAAAAGTTAAATTTATTTTTGTTGAGGAATGGATTTTTTTTTCCATATTCGAAGGTTCGAACATGTGGATTCTCACATAATGAGATGATAATTAAACATAATACAAATAATAATAATAATAAAAATCCACTAATAATAATAATAATAATTTTCATAATTTTTCTAAATAATTCTTGGATATTATATTTTCTAATTATCATATGTATTGAGAGAGAGCCTATGAAGTAGTTTAATCATTTCTAGTCTGGAACAGGAGATTTTCCGAAGGAGAGTGGTTAGCGCAAGCCCGCATTCAACCAACATTTCAGTTCTGGTTGAACAGTTGATATTTGCAATGAGCAAAGTATATTTTTCAGATAACACGGAGAGGCATGAAACGGGAAGCAATTGATATTTGTATCAAATAGGATATTTTTGTATTTATATAAAATCGTGACGTAAATACACTCGAAAGTGAAATGAAGCTTTTCATAAGTATGGTAAATTCACGGGTTGAACTGAATGGTAAAATAAAATAAACTTGTAAGTTTATTAATCTTCCAGTATTGATAACAAGCAGAGGCTTGATTTATTGTATAAATTTTGGGAAGAAAATTTATGTGTGTGGAGTAGTTGAAATGCCATTCCCAGGTGCGCATGTTAAGTCGCAGGAATGAAGAGTTTTTTTCGAGCATCAATCAAATAGCAGGTTCGATGGCTCAGGTTTATAGTAGGAGTATTGGAGCCACACATTTCGTCGTATGAATGACCCGAAGGTTATTTCTTTGAAACCATCAGTTCTTATTTCAACCTTGTTTTACGAATTCCATTTAGACTTTGATTTTGCTAGAACCCGGATTTGTCATGATAGTAGTTTATTCTTCTTCAGAGGAAGACCTTTGCCTTTGTTGTTAGAATATTGTGTTCTTACACAAATAATAGAATGGGCCACTGCCAATTAAAAATAATTCTTTAACCACGAATAATTTGAAGGATATTTTCAATCCTAGTGCCATGGACTAAATGAATTCATTATAAAACTACAATTCTAATTTCCGCATTCTGTCGAAGAATTTCAAGTTGTGAAAATTGCTAAAAATGGCCATGAATTTAAATATTTTGATAATAATGTTTCCAAGTGGAAAATCTAATAGTTGAATGGTTCAACCATTTATTGATCAAGTTGATGATTCAGAAATCATGTATTTTGTTTGGAACTTGAAGTTCATAATCGAGTCCCTTCTCGAATGTTTAATGTCAGAAGAACGATTAATTGTTGTTGTGCTTCGCACAGTTCTTTGATGCTATGCTCATGGTCAAATACTTTTCAAATGTTATTAATATATGTTAATAATTTGTGTTGCTACAATGATGATAATATTTTCGACGATATATTTTTGAAACTGGAAAAACAAGTGAAAGTTTAAGAATTCTATAAACATTTATTCTACGAGTGTTAATATTAGACAATTAATTTTGAACTGGAATTAAATATTAATAATTTTGGAACACAGTCCACAGGACTATTAATCGGACTTGTGTTTCCAAAAAGATTGTCAAATGTGTTTGGAAGATTTCTGTATATTGTGTGTAAATAAGTGTGTGGATCACCACACGTGGATGATGCTGCTTTGAGCATCTTTGCAGTCAGATTTTAACTTCAAAATAAACTGAGATAATTTTACCAGATGTGTTACTCCCAATTAAATCTCCCTTTATCCTTATTGTTGCATTGAGCCAAAAATCAGTAAAGCATTTTTTTAATTTGATGTCGTTTTTGCGATTTGCTTTAACCCATCTGGCGCTCCGGGATATTTTGACTCTCGTGCTGACTGATTATTGGTAAAATGCATATGTGGTCGTGCGGACTCCGGTCTAAACGGGCACATAAAATCAGATAGAGAGAGAAATGGCTTCGAACGTGGGTCCCGATTTAGACATGGTCAATCGCATGCCGATTTGAAATTGTGATAATTTTTTTAGAAATATTTTGGGAGTTGAGAGATGTCTGGTTTGGATGAATAAATTAGTAGGAAACCCAATTAGTGGGGAAATTAAAAATTTAACTTGGTTAATAATTAGAATGGGTTTGATTATTTTTGAGAATGGCTTAACCATTAGGGCGTCAAGTAAATTCAGTAGTAAACGTTCGATGACTGGATATACACATTATTAGAATCCAGGTGGAGGATATTTGAGAACTTGCATATTTTTCTTGTGTTATTGTGGTAAATGTAATTCGTAAAAGTAGAGAACTTTGTTTTTCCATCACGTCGATATTAGGACAAATCTCATTTTATTATAGTGTTCCAATTAGCTATTCATATTTCTTGTTCTAGTTATAAGCTTGTGTTTGCCACTGTTGTATACCCCTAAGTTTTGAATAATAATTGAAATTATGGAAGAAATGATGAGGATGATGAGGAGTTTGGAGGAGAGTTCAAAAGAGGCTGGACGGCGTGTAGCCGTTATTATGAAAGAAAATACTGAGGCTTTGGAAAAGAAACTTAAAGAAAATTCTGATTCGTTAGAAAATAAACTTAAAGAAAATTTGAATGATAAACTTAAAGAAAATTCGGATTCTTTAGAAAATAAACTTAAAGAAAATTCTGAGTCTTTAGAAAATAAACTTAAAGAAAATTCTGAGTCTTTAGAAAATAAACTTAAAGAAAATTCTGAGTCTTTAGAAAATAAACTTAAAGAAAGTTTAAATGATAAACTTAAAGAAAGTTCGGATTCTTTAAAAAGTAATTTGAAAGAGAATTTAAACAGTAAATTTAATTCAATGGAAAGTAAATTTAAAGAGAATTCTGAAATTTTGAAAATGACACTCGAGAGGAAAATGAATAAATTATGCGATAAAACACATGAGCTCGAAACTTCATTAGCTACTAACGCAAGTTTAATGGACGATAAATTTCGCGATGCCGATCTTCGATCCCAAAGCTTAGCTGATAGGATAGAACATGGTCTTAGGAAAGTTGGTGAAGACATGGTCAACCTGGAAGTCAGAGTGAAGAAGGAGAGTAACGAGATGGGAATTCTAGTTGTTCAACGTTTAACGGAACAATTCAAAGAACTTGTCATGGGAGAAATAAGAGAAGGTGTGATTAGTGAATTGCAAACTGAAATTAAAACCACAGTTGTCAATGAAATTAAAGACACACTCAAGCTGGAGAACCAAGGGGGAATCAAGGAGATTAGGGAATCTTTGTCATCCCATATTGAAGTAATTGCCAAAGATATCCAAGCAACTCAGAAGGACATATCAGATATGACAGGGTCATTGAAAAGTCATGAAGCTGTTATGAACCAGATATCCACTGATGTCAAGGAAAATTGTAAAGAAACTGAAGCAATTAAGAAGATGGCAGAAGAAAACCAGAAGGAACTTGAGGCTATGAAAAGTCAAATCAAGGATGAGAAACAGTCTGATCATCTGTTGAAAATGCCAAATGTAAGGGGAAAGGAACAGATGCAGATAAATCTAGGAGGAGCTAGAGAGACTGATAGACAGGATGAGGTCAGGACAGTATTTCAATCCAACCCCATAACTGTATTTAAGAATATAGAGGATAAGCCTTCTAAATTTTCAGGACGAGATTCTGTGACACCCGTGGAATTTTTGAGAGAAGCAGGTGATTACCTGAAAGATTCTAAGATCCCTAAAGAAAGACAGATCCGAGTGATAGGGAAGTTCTTGGAAGGTCCTGCACTTCTTTGGTTTAGAGCATTTAGATCCACTCTAACCACTTTTGAGGAGTTTTCTCGTGGGCTATTGAAGAAGTTTTGGTCCCCGGAAACCCAACAGCAAGTCAGAGCAGAGTTATATTCGAAGAGATTCTCGACGTCACAACCTACTCGATACTCTACGTACTTTTCTGGACAGCTGTCTAAACTTCAACATTTAGATCCGCCAATGCCAGATAACGAGTTGATTACTGCATTGATACGTCAGTTTCCAGCAGACGTCCAGAGGACTTTGATCGCTGCTGATATCTATAATATGGAACAATTTGATGAAGTATTACAGAAGCTGGATCATACAAACGCTCAATTCTTCCATCAGAAGGGAGTAAAGAATAATAACGCTGTGTATGCTGTTATGGCTGATAGTTATTCTCAGACACCTCGAGAGATTCGAGAGGAGCGAGAAGAGAAATCGCCGAGGGAAGATTCCAATAAGAGAGGATGGAACCAGTACAGTAACAGATACAGTTACAAGCCATATGCGAGACCGGATGGTGGTAATCGATACAACACTCGATGGAGAAGACCACGAGATACTCAAGGAAGGTACCAGGAAAGAAGATATTATGGTAGAAACAACTACAATAACAGAGGGAATGTAGATACTCGTCAGTCCAATGAAGAGTTTAACAAGGACACAAGGAAAAATTTAGAAGCAAGACACCAAGATAACTTGCAATTTGTGGAGCAGAGGCCCAATGATCCAGGTCCATCGGGAACACAACAATCCCGGGGGAATGGTAATGAAAAAAAACACTTCGAATTCACAGTAGAAGATAGAATTTTGAATACTTTCACTTCCAGAATTATTAAATGGCAAGCAGAGGATGATGACTTGATTCAACAGAATGACGAACGAAAAGAAATGGGTACAAGAATTAGAATGCCAATCATATCATGCGAAGTATTTGGTATGCCTGTCGATACTTTGATCGATACTGGGGCTATGCTTTGTCTGGTGAGTGAGAAGCTTTATATTCTGTGGAAGCTCAAAGAGAATTTAGAGGAGATTCCAGTATCAGGAATTAAGATCCAAGGAATAATACCCAATAAAATATCTCTGTGTAAAACACAATTATACTTATGTATTACGATAGGAGGACATGATTTCCGACATGTATTTGTTGTAATGAAGGACATGGCTTTTGACATGATATTGGGAGCAGATTTCATTCAGAAATATCAAGCAGTGATAGATATGAAGACAGAGACGATTAGATTCAAGAATACCGAAGAGATTAACTTCGAGGGAAAAGAAGAGGAAGACATCGAGGGAGATGCTCAATGGTCTCTGATTTTTCATGAAGCTGAAGGAAGAGAAGTCTACACTGAGAAGGAGTCCCCAGAGCTAGGGAAAATTTTGGAAGAGTATCAAGATATTTTTGACATTAAGCCTGGTGAAATTAAGGATTTTGAATATCATAATCGTGTAAATGATGATGCACCTTTTCATGCTAAATTGTATCCAGTAGCAGAAAAGCATCGAGAAAGAGTAAAAGTGCTTATCAAGGACATGGAAAACAACAATGTGATTGAAAAGTATACTACATCTTATGTCAATCCATTAGCAGTAGTGTCTAAGCAAGATGGAAGTCTGAGACTATGTTTAGACGCGCGAAATTTGAATTCAAGATTACTGCCAGAGTATGACAGACCACCAATCATTAGGGAACTGTTAAGGAAATTCCAAGGCAAGGTCTGGTTCTCTAATATTGATCTCACTTCGTCCTACCATCATATTAGGCTTAGTGAAGATTCTAAGAAGTTTACAGGATTTATGTTTGACCAGCAGACATATGTATTCCGCCGTTTACCATTTGGAGTTAAAACATCTGGATCCGTTTTGATCAGAGCACTGGAACAAAATTTGAGTCCTGAAGTAAAAGAGATAGCAATTCGTTACATTGATGATATCTTAATTGCATCCGAGACTAAGGAGGAACATTTGCTACATCTTCAAATGTTATTCGCAGATTTGAGAAAAGCGAACTTCAAAGTAAACCTTCGAAAATGTCAGTTCTTTCGAAAGGAAATAAAATTTTTGGGTCACATTTTGGATGGAGAAGGATACCGTCCCAATGAGACGAAGATACAAGCTATTGCAAATTTCCCTAGACCTACTAGAGTGAAGAATGTCCGCAGTTTTCTCGGGACATGCCAATTCTTTGCAGGGCATTGTCCGAACTTCACAAAGACAGTTGCGCCATTGCAGGAATTGTTAAAGAAAGGAAATAAATGGAAATGGGATAAAGATTGTGAACAGTCATTTCAAGATGCCAAGAGGTTATTGGTAAACAGTGTGAAATTGGAGTATCCTGACTTTACTAAGAATTTCATCATAGAATCTGATGCATCCACCGTAGGGATTGGAGCTATTCTACTTCAAGAAGATGAAGACCACAAGAGACATTACCTGGCGTTCATTAGCAGGAAACTTCGTCCATCAGAGAGGAATTATTACCCCCACAGAGTTAGAAGCACTTGCTGTAATATTCGCATTGGAGTCGTGGAAGAAAATGTTGATTGGACATTCAGTCATTGTGAGGACTGATCACCACGCATTGGAGTTCATTTTGAGAACAAACTTTGCCAGCGATAGAATAACTAGATGGTCACTTTTTATTCAGCAATTCAACCTAGTTATTGAACACACTCCTGGAAAGTTGAATGTGGGAGCTGATTTATTGAGTAGAGCAGTGGAGTCTACATCTAAGGTTTTTCAAGTTAACCTGACGCAGGAAGATGAAGATACCTTGAGAAGGTTAAGGTTATTGCATTTATCCCAGAGGAGAGACCGACGTCTTAGAAACATTTTTCGTTTTCTACAGGGAAACATGGATCAAAATGATGATGATTTTGTGGAAACTGAAAGAATTTCCAGAGATTTTATGATGTTAGATGGTTTAATCTACAAGTTTGCAGATCCCGACCATACGAAGCTGAGAGTAGTGATACCTCCACGATTGCAAAAACCCATTATTTGGATGGCACATCGAATCGCAGGTCATGCTGGAGTAGATAAGACAGTCAACATGATTCAAGAGAAATTTTCGTGGGAGTGAATGCGACAAACTGTCAGAAACACTATTCGAGAATGCGACTTATGCCAAAGGAGTAAACATAATTCTAGATTATTGAGAGAATTACCAAGGCCTATTATTCCTTCTAAGCCTTGCGAAATCTTCGCGACTGATTTATATGGTCCTCTCCCAAAGTCTAAAAGAGGTAACCGATATATTTTGGTGACTATGGATGTTTTCAGCAAATACACCATGTTACATCCAATTCAGAAGGCAAACGCAAAGTATTGTGCGAAGAGAATTAGAGACAGCGTAATTCCGGAAGCAGGCAAACCGGAATTCCTTTTATCAGATCGTGGACCTCAATTTACATCATTGGAATTTCGAACCATCATGAATAATCTTGGGATTAGACAATTGTTTTGTTCTATTAGACATCCAGAGAGCAATCCAGCGGAACGCGTGATGGCTGAAATAGCAAAATTTTGCCGCCTCTATTGTCCAAATGAGCATTGGAAATGGATGGATGTTCTTTCTTTAGCATCCGAATCCATCAACTCTACGATTCATGAGAGTACTGGACAGATTCCTACGTTGCTTCATCATGGAATTAAACCAACACGATTATGGGACCGAATCATCTCTATTCCACCTGAGATTGAACCAAGTCGTCAGATGAGGGAAACTCTAGCTTTAGACAAGTTAAGGAGTCAAGCTGAGAAGAGAGAGCGCAGAGTGAGAGGAAAGCGTTTTCGCAGACCCTTGCGCGTAGGAACTCTTGTTTTAGTGAAAAGACCTACACCCTCTGACGTGCAAAATCGAGTGTACTCGAAATTTGCAAGCCTTTACGCTGGACCCTATCGTATTGTGGAAGTAAACAATAATGGAAGCTATGAAGTAGCCAATACACGAACTGGTAACATCGTGGGAACTTATAATGCATCGAATTTGAAGATCTATTATTCAAGAACCAGATGATTTAATGTGTAGATAGGAAAAATAAAAAATTTTCAATTTTTATTTTTTGCTAGGTGTGGGGTGGATGTGCCCAACTCTAGGAATGGGTATTCCGAGTTTCAGACACCTAGATATCAAGGGAAAGGCTGTAGCCGCTTTTGAAAGTTCAGATATTTGAATATCGCGCTACATTGCTTCGAGAAGCATTTAGAAGAATTTTACCGATAGTTGGATGTCAAGTGACGTAGCGAGTAATAGCAGAGGTGGAGGCTATTTATTGATTAAATAGTTAACTATGGAGTAGAGACTTGAGACTGGGATCAGATTACTGGCACGGCCAAATGAAAGAGAACGCAATTAGTATCAAGTAAATCGGACCAGGGATTCAGGAGATATGAGGATTTCTAGATATCAGGTGATGACGCGTGACCCTGACCGTTTTGAATAAAAGCCAGCTGGAGCAGGCATGGTCAGCTCATTCTAACACAAGCACTTGGCAAGCAAGTTGCGTCTACGCTGAGCCAAGGCACATGGTTGCCGAATCTACGCAGAAGTTCTTTTCAAGTCGTGATAGTCACGAGAAGTGCTGCGCAAACGAGTTGGAACTTAGTAAGTTTCTGGTGAGGAGAATCACTGAGGTGATTGATTTCTACAGACATTGGTGGAAATATTTATATTTCTAAAAGGACATATGCTAGACTTTGTCTAGAAAATAGTATTTTGTCACAGTCCAGTAGTAACTTAATACTTGGATGTTTAAATCCATTTCAAGTCAGTTTTCATTTTTGTAACTAGTTAACCACTTCGATCTGTCAGTACACTGAAGACTAGTCTATAACGGTGGCGTTCATTAGTCTACGCAAGGGAAACTGCAGGTTGCTTAGCGCATGGCAGATGGTGATATTAATAAACCATGCCCAGGGAACGATCTTCAGAACAGCCGTTAATTGCTTAGACTGTCAATGTTTTTCTTGTACTGATGAGATTACAGTGAGTTATGTTACAACTGACATATCTAAGAAGAGATCACTTAGATCTGACCCTATTTCAACAAACTGTTATGGCTTTGATAGAAGCCCATATTAAAATGGAACCACAGTTTATTCAAACGTCGAAAGATACTACCACTATGTCTGACTAGACGATTTGTGGGTCTACAATGGCGGCCGATACAAGGATTATACATGCTTGTCCGATAGGGCATGTCTATGGATAAATCTGGTACAGACCAGGTTTACTACGCTTCAAGACCATCAAGAAATGTAAGCCACATTTGAATTATATTATGCCTAGCTAATTGGAACAAAATATTTTTCTGCAGATGACCAACACATTTTTTTCTTCGTATTTAAAGCTTGCAATGATTTACGCAAGACTTGTTAGAGTTATTCTGAGCATTTTCAGCACTCAGAACAGTTTAGGATCGATGACCGAGCATTTCGAAGATTTATTTGAATTTTTCATATTTTAAGGAAACCACGGAAAACCCCCGATGTAACTGTAAAAGTTAAATTTATTTTTGTTGAGGAATGGATATTTTTTTTCCATATTCGAAGGTTCGAACATGTGGATTCTCACATAATGAGATGATAATTAAACATAATACAAATAATAATAATAATAAAAATCCACTAATAATAATAATAATAATTTTCATAATTTTTCTAAATAATTCTTGGATATTATATTTTCTAATAATCATATGTATTGAGAGAGAGCCTATGAAGTAGTTTAATCATTTCTAGTCTGGAACAGGAGATTTTCCGAAGGAGAGTGGTTAGCGCAAGCCCGCATTCAACCAACATTTCAGTTCTGGTTGAACAGTTGATATTTGCAATGAGCAAAGTATATTTTTCAGATAACACGGAGAGGCATGAAACGGGAAGCAATTGATATTTGTATCAAATAGGATATTTTTGTATTTATATAAAATCGTGACGTAAATACACTCGAAAGTGAAATGAAGCTTTTCATAAGTATGGTAAATTCACGGGTTGAACTGAATGGTAAAATAAAATAAACTTGTAAGTTTATTAATCTTCCAGTATTGATAACAAGCAGAGGCTTGATTTATTGTATAAATTTTGGGAAGAAAATTTATGTGTGTGGAGTAGTTGAAATGCCATTCCCAGGTGCGCATGTTAAGTCGCAGGAATGAAGAGGTTTTTTCGAGCATCAATCAAATAGCAGGTTCGATGGCTCAGGTTTATAGTAGGAGTATTGGAGCCACACATTTCGTCGTATGAATGACCCGAAGGTTATTTCTTTGAAACCATCAGTTCTTATTTCAACCTTGTTTTACGAATTCCATTTAGACTTTGATTTTGCTAGAACCCGGATTTGTCATGATAGTAGTTTATTCTTCTTCAGAGGAAGACCTTTGCCGTTGTTGTTAGAATATTGTGTTCTTACACAAATAATAGAATGGGCCACTGCCAATTAAAAATAATTCTTTAACCACGAATAATTTGAAGGATATTTTCAATCCTAGTGCCATGGACTAAATGAATTCATTATAAAACTACAATTCTAATTTCCGCATTCTGTCGAAGAATTGCAAGTTGTGAAAATTGCTAAAAATGGCCATGAATTTAAATATTTTGATAATAATGTTTCCAAGTGGAAAATCTAATAGTTGAATGGTTCAACCATTTATTGATCAAGTTGATGATTCAGAAATCATGTATTTTGTTTGGAACTTGAAGTTCATAATCGAGTCTCTTCTCGAATGTTTAATGTCAGAAGAACGATTAATTGTTGTTGTGCTTCGCACAGTTCTTCGATGCTATGCTCATGGTCAAATACTTTTCAAATGTTATTAATATATGTTAATAATTTGTGTTGCTACAATGATGATAATATTTTCGACGATATATTTTTGAAACTGGAAAAACAAGTGAAAGTTTAAGATTCTATAAACATTTATTCTACGAGTGTTAATATTAGACAATTAATTTTGAACTGGAATTAAATATTAATAATTTTGGAACACAGTCCACAGGACTATTAATCGGACTTGTGTTTCCAAAAAGATTGTCAAATGTGTTTGGAAGATTTCTGTATATTGTGTGTAAATAAGTGTGTGGATCGCCACACGTGGATGATGCTGCTTTGAGCATCTTTGCAGTCAGATTTTAACTTCAAAATAAACTGAGATAATTTTACCAGATGTGTTACTCCCAATTAAATCTCCCTTTATCCTTATTGTTGCATTGAGCCAAAAATCAGTAAAGCATTTTTTTAATTTGATGTCGTTTTTGCGATTTGCTTTAACCCATCTGGCGCTCCGGGATATTTTGACTCTCGTGCTGACTGATTATTGGTAAAATGCATATGTGGTCGTGCGGACTCCGGTCTAAACGGGCACATAAAAGGTATTGTATAGTAATATTGAATAAAAGTGGACTTCGAGCATTTCCCTGATGAACCCCCATTTTGATATCAAAGCTTTCGGACAAACCAACTAGGCTTCTGACACATGTCTGTATATTGTTATACATATCCATTATGAGTTTTATGTATAGTTCAGGAACGTTTTGCGACCTTAGTGCTTGACAAATTAAAGGTATTGGCACCCGATCGAAGGCTTTCTCGAGATCTATAAAAAACATACATAAACTCTGGTAGTTTTCACGAGAATTTTCAATTACCAGCCCTATCGCATGGATTGCTACTAAATACATTAAATACATACACACATTTATTATATTATTATCCAGTCAATTTACAAGATTATTTCATTCCCAGCCCTAAGCATATGGTAGAAGAGATCTTACCGTGGTAGAGAGAGAGGGGTGTCGGCTTAGATGACCGATCTACCTTTGGCTGCTACACAAAAACTAACATTGATCAGCATTTGCTCTGGTTTGCACTTGTTGTAGGGGATTTCTTTCTCCACAAGACCATTGCTAGGTGAATCGCTTCTGCAACATCTCCAGCACTCTTTAGGAACGTGAAGTTTGTATCCTCACCTCATATCCGCCCCTTAAATAAGGGGAATAATTAGGTGTAGATAGGACATATTGAACACATAATATCTCATTTACAGCTGGTGCAAGGCAGATCAGTGAGCGTGCGACAAGCTGAAGATCAATCTACTGAAGCCACCGAGGAAGCCACTGAAGTTACCGAGGAAGCCACTGAAGAGCAGTCATCTGAAGCCACCTCTACCACTGCTTCAATTGTCAAGCCCACACGGCGCCCCAACATGTCTGGTAATTTAATGAGGATACCACTCAATATAGCGCAAAACGCAGTCGACATTGGCTTGAACATGGGTCGAAATGCTGCAAAAGCAGGAGTCGGAATGGGGCAAACTGCAGCGAACATGCCTTTCAACATGTTCGATCGTTTCTGGGGATAAATAACTATTAAAATATCAAATATGTGAACTTCAAAACAGCAAGCTGCGAACCATACAACTCCAGCATAATTTGCTTCTATTCTTAAAAATGTTGCAAATTCAGCGATGTTTGTCTTGATAAATGTACATTGCCATTTTGAAACATACTAAATGTTATTCTGCATCATCTGGTTGAATTCCTTTTCCCATTACCCGGTAGTGAATGTGTTAACCCCTCCTTGACTGGCAATACTTAGACCCAAAGTTCGAATCTCGGATTGGACTAATTGGGTGTGATTGTTTCTTGATTATTTATTCTCACTCCCAGCAAGCACGTGGCACGATGGGACCTTACTTCAAGTCCCAAAGTACAGTACCTAACCCAATTTTGACTATAATATGTATAGCCACTGAAACTACCAGTCACCACAATAACACAGTTATCAGACAAATTCTGTTCATGGGGTTGGTATCTGTAATACTGTCCAAACTATATAATATCAGCAAAGCTTATGGATTCACCAAGATCGTTCGAACTACAGTATGTTAGAAAACTGCAGACTCAAGGCAGGAAAAGTTACTGGCGGAATCACAAGAGTTTGACTGTTGTTAATTCATTTTAGGAGCATGAGATATCTTTGTCATCAGCCCTGTGTACACAGTTGTGTGTTCAATTTTTCTGATAACCTGTGTTTCTCGGGGGGCTGTAGTACTGTGTGTAGCTGTATTGGAAGAGGGATGGGGGCACGTGCCACCGGACTTGAAATAGGCTATCATGTCATTTGGCTGGAGGGAGTGAGGAAAGCCGGGGGTAAGAACTACACTGAGGATAACCGCTGTCAGCGCCGAGATTCGAAGCAGCGATCCCCAGTCTTGCAGCAGCTCGCCATTCCGGTCGTGGTGCGCGATTTACCGAACACAGCTACGCCGCAGAGTATGACACATGTAAGTGGAATAAAAGGGCATTCTTATATTACATCCCGAAATCCTCCTAAATATGGAACATAAACCTCGAAATGGTTACCGCACCTTTCAACAGACATTCTACACGCACAGATCAGAGCAGGACTGTGGACATTGTCATCTTGGAACCTGGGAAACCAATACTTCTACCTAAGAGTAGGAAGACAATAGTTCTTTTTAGGTGCTGCAAGCTTTAGGATAGTGTTTAGCACAGATTGCCCCAGATGGCCAACAGCCATGTTAATTGTTGGTCGCTAAGACTTCAGCGCATTAGTAGAAGCATGCAAACTTGTTGCGCCATCTATGAGCAAAGCTTGTGAACGCCAGCAGAAGAACCCATTCCGCAAACTTTTCTCAGCCTATTAATGCTCTGTTCACTTCAATGATCCGATATGCACAATCTTCCGATTAGAATAAAACACGTTTTAAGTGTGGAGATAATATTATAATCTACAACAAGATGTTCAGTAAAGAACATATAGCCTACTTTCTCCTAAATGTATGAGTATAGTTATAACTCGTTGTTATCAAAGAGTATAATAGAATCATTTCTTGGTTGAAGACCTTAGAAACTATTTACCTCTACCAAACGCCACAACCTAGAAAATAAAAAAACTACTACCATCATTGAAGAAAGATAGATAAGAAGTATCTCAAGAATGTTATGGATCTGGAGACATAATCGACCGGACTGGCTGCGTGGCTCAGCGGTAACGTTCTCGCTTGCTGGGCCCTAGGTTGCAGGTTCGTATCCTGGCGCAGTCAGCTGGCATTTGAGGGTGCACAAATGCGAGGGAGCCGTGTCAGTATATTTACTGGCACGTTAAAGATCCCCTTCGGGCCAAAATTCCGGCACCCCGGCGTATCTATAAGCAGCAGTAGTTAAAAGGGACGTAAAACAAATATTATTATTATTATTATTATTATTAGGTAATCGACCTGCCGTGGACAACGTCCAACTTTGAGTTGAGGCATGTCTTTACACCTCTGGTTGTGCATGGCTTTCACAACCCTAATTGAATTAACAAATCTTTCCATGACCCTACAGAGACGTGTGTATACAAACTATGTGGATATTTTCGATTGCTTTTTGCCTGAAATAAAAGTATTAATTAATAACCTGAACTAGCACCAACGGCTAGAATTCAGTTACTATGTGAAATCGTTTTGTTCTGTACTTCAAATAACATTTTCAAATAACGCACAATTGGCTGTTACAAACCCTTTAAAATAAAAAGTAAAAATTTATCGTAGTATCATCTTGCCATTCTTCAAGTTCGATGCGCATAGAATGCCAGTGGTATACGGTACTAACCAATGGAGTCCCACGTAGACTTGTCGTGACATCTAGTGGAGAAGTATCGAACAATATAACCCTAAACAGGACCTTCTATACTATCGGACCTGACACTGGCGGCGGGTAAGATGCAAGATGGCTGACGTAGTTGGTTGTTGTTTATAATGATGTGTGGTTTTGTTTACGATGTGATAGTGTTGTGATAGCCTAGTGGTGTGAATAATCCCTATATCGCTTAGCAATCGTCTCACTTGATTTGCTGTGCTTAGTGGTTATTGCTTTCGTGTAAATAAATGCCTGCATTATCATAGTACTTCATAAACTCGAGATACCGGTACCTTCTGATTCCATCAATTCTACTAGTGGTTAAGTTGGTCTATTTATTATTCCGTTTAGGGTTTATAAATTATTAGTAATGGTAATCCGTTATGAGCAAGCATAATAATAATTAACGTATTCCATTTTTAGGTCTGAGAAGATCTGAAAATTGATTACGAAGAAATATAACCTGCTGTTTAAATTGGATGCAATGCCCACTAATCCAGTTTTAAGCCTGCTAGTTCAAGGATCTTATCAAGTACTTGGTGTGGATTCCTGTTTTTTATAAACTATCAGTAGGCTTACCCGTGGAGATATGCCTCGGAACTGCTGTGTGCCTGGATGCAAATCCAATTATCATAAAGATAAACCATTAGTGCCTACTTTCCAATTTCCCAAAGAAAAAGAACTTAGGGATAAATGGACAAGAAGCATTCATCGTGATGCTTTTTCTCCGACAGCTAACTCAGCTGTTTGTGTCAAACATTTTGTCCCTGAATTAGTTATTACAGAAGACAAATTCCCTTGTGCAGATGGCTCAGTTGTAACTGTACCTAGAAAGAGAACAAAACTACAAGAAGGTGCATATCCTACCATCTTTGAAAACCAGCTATCATATTTAACAAAACAGTTGCCTCCAAAAAGAAAGGAACGCATGATGCAAGTTCTTGCCCGTGATGAGCAACAGTATTGTGAGTGGACTGAAAGAGATACAATATTAGGGTTTGAGGAATTTAAAAATGAAGTAGGCACTAGATATGTGGGGCCTTTCACATTATTTACCAAAGATAGGCATGTTTTGCTGTGTAAAATTGATGACAGCCCCAATGAAGCACCTAAAATTAATACCTCCATCAGAATTTCCCCATCCTTTTCTGTGGAAGTTTTTCACAACAATTTGCATCTCCCCAGCAGTCAGTTTCAGTGGTGTCTTGGCGATAACTTGCTTTGTGATAAATGGACCAAGTTTGATTGTCTACTGAGTCACCTAGCAGGTTTTCAGTTAGAAGATTTAGATGGTAAACAGAAACTTAATCTCTTACTTGGTTGGTTCCTACGTGTTAATATTGACAACTTCGACATTACCACTAAAAAGAAATTGAAATTCCTACAGGAACAGTTTCAACTTTCCCTGTCCACTCAGCCAAGATATTCTGCAGATTCTCTCCTGTGGGCTTCAACATTATTTTATTCTTTTCCTGGGGATTATCATTTTGTTCACTCCAGCCAAGTGTTAGCAATACCTCATCCATCTTATTTAAGAAGACTGTAGTGTAAAATGGGAACAAACTGTGCAGGGATCAGCGTTTCACAGGAATCATACTTACGGGAGAAATGCAAGCTTCTGAGTGACCATGAAAAAGTTGTGTGTATCTTGTTAGATGAGATTTATGTTGCCCCTAAACTAAGTTACAAGGGTGGAAAAATTGAAGGAGTAGCTTTGAACAGACCAAATGAAATTCATTGTGCGACTACAATACAGGCATTCATGATAACGTCACCTTTTTGTGAATAGGACTAGCCTATTTGTTTATGGATATACAGGAGGCAGTCGTGACCTTATGATAGGAATTAACTAGACATTTACCTTCAGTATGTGTGGAAACCCATGGTAAACCACTTGCTGGGTGGCTAAGGGGAGAATCGAACCCAACATTTCTCGGTTTACCTCACTAGCCCTCTTACCCTCAAACTAGAATTAGATTTCTTGACAGTCAGGAATCAAACATGGATCTCAGAAGTGACAACCAAGAACTACACCACCTGGTTGGTCATATTTATTTTTAAGATTATGTACTAAAAAGAAATTGAAATTCCTACAAGAACAGTTACAACTTTCCCTGTCCACTCATGTTTGTGAATTCACATAGAAGTTAGTTCTTGTATCATGTACAGTAGGCTTAATTATTATTTTTGTGTTAGATGTGCATACAATATGCCTTTTTGTCTACTGGTACCAGTATATTTTGTATCGATTCATTCGGCAGTGTGATATTTAATTATTTGAATATGACTTCCGTAGCTTACATGTTTAAGTATTTGTGTGGAGGAAAATTTTTGTATGTAGTGTTAATTTATATTCTCAGATGTTTATCAAATAGGCCTTCATTGTCTACTGGTAGCCTATATTTTGTATTTTACAGAGTGCCATAGGAATGAATAGGACTAGCCTATTTGTTTATGGATATACAGGAGGCAGTCGTGACCTTATGATAGGAATTAACTAGACATTTACCTTCAGTATGTGTGGAAACCCATGGTAAACCACTTGCTGGGTGGCTAAGGGGAGAATCGCACCCAACATTTCCCGGTTTACCTCACTAGCCCTCTTACCCTCAGACTAGAATTAGATTTTGTGACAGTCAGGAATCAAACATGAATCTCAGAAGTGACAACCAAGAACTACACCACCTGGTTGGTCACATTTATTTTTAAGAATAATATGTACTAAAAAGAAATTGAAATTCCTACAGGAACAGTTACAACTTTCCATGTCCACTCAGCCAAGATATTCTGCAGATCTCTCCTGTGGGCTTCAACATTATTTTATTTGATTATTTTTCTGATGGAACTCCGGTATTTCAACTCCTGGGGTACTTCCCCATGCCTGTCCCTTATACAGCTACACACACAACTACATTCATCACGTAATCGGAGGAATTCAACCCACACCCAACTGCACGGGGCTGATGACCAAGATGTCCCAAGCCCATAAAACGAATTAACAGCAGACAAAATCACGTCGTGATGTTATTTTGTGTTGTGTTGGATTCTGACACACGTCATGCGTTTGATGACCGATCACCAACTACGGCGGCCATCTTGGATTGCAGTGTCAGGTCCGGTAGTATAGAAGGTCCTGCCCTAACAGGGCGAGTGCATTCTAGTGGCCATAAGAATAAACTTTTCAATAAAATCTTGACGTTAATAAGAAGGCCGGCGTGCAGTTACCTTTTTGGCTGCTAGATGTCTCGAGCAAATCTGCTGGTGAATTATGTTTTAATTATATATATATTTTCCACCGTAATATCCACAATATAACGCTTAATTTTAAAACGTCTGAATCATTACAAAACAATAAATATATAAAATTTCAAGCAAAAAAACTCTGATGGGGTTTGAACCATAGGCCTATGAATGATAAGCCAACGCTTTACCACGGAGCCATTTGTGCCATCGAATAGCGTTCTATATAAAATGACTTACATATAACTTGTTAGCAAATAATGATTTAGACTAAACGATTTCATCAGTGGAGTATATTATTTATTTATAAAGCATTTCATACAAAGTTGATTTATTTTGTATCAGTACGCTATATTGCATGCATTACTCAAATTAGTGAAATATAAGTCAGGCACAAGATATCCGCTGCCATCTTGTCTTCTTACCGAGACGGCTCAGCTTTTTAAAATCACTTCTGCACTATAGTATTACAAAATAAACTTTTAATTTCGAACGTGCCTCTTCCTTTAGAACAGTTAAAACGATTCTCGGCTCGATAATCGGAACTGGTGGGTCCCATGATATGGATTATAAAGTTTGCATAATTTGCACGGCCGCCATCCTGAAATGGTCCGGCGGATGACCTTGTAGTTTGGTCACAAGACGCGTCCTATATGAAGGTATGTTGTTACCAAATTTGGTAGAGATTGGATAATTTGGTTAGTCGCTATTTGGTTTTACGTTTTGAACGTTTGAGTGGCCGCCATTCAGTTTTGGTAAAGATGGCGGCGATATAAAACATGACACTGAGGTGCCCTTTGCTTGTTCTACCTCTGTACCAAATTTCGTTCAATTCGGTTTCACCGTGTTCGAATTGATAGGGGGGGGGGGGGGGTGACACACATTCAGAGTACACACACTCACACATACACACACACAGACAGACACACATTTTTGGCCCTGTAGTGATCTCATAAGTCTACTTTCATTTTTTGCAAAAATCGAAAGTAGGCTAACAAATTTAGAAGTTATGTGGAGAAAAGGTGATAAAGATGAGATTGTAGTTGAAGGTTGAAGGTGGCCTATTGGCTGCACAAATTGATATGCTGCTCATATCACCTGTTTGCCCAACCGTGAACGGTACATATATGGAAAATCGTGATCATATCGTCTGAATAATAAGAACATATATTTAGGCCTATATCATAAAGCAGGATGAATTTCAAATATAATTTGAAAATAAAAACGTATACGCAAGAGAGGCGACATTTTATTCGTTATACTGAAAGTTCAATACTCTTTAATATGAAAGTTTTAAAACCCAGAAAATAGAAAAAGGGAAGGGCCATAAAATAATTTCGCTATTTGGAAAACGTTTGTTATAGCCTACTGGTGATCCTTGCAGGAGAATTTTACTGTACTCGGCTTATTAATCAGGTAGATCAACTAGAGATTGATCCTCTGTTATAGTTTATGAAAAGAGAGTCAAGGGTTCATGGTTTAGAATATGAAAGTAGTAAGTGTACAACTATAACCTCTTCAGACCCAAGACAAATACTATAGGTGACATTTTCTTTTTCAATATTTCTTATTAAGTAATGGCACAAATAACACATATTTGAAGTCAAAGGACACATTCTCAGTGAAAATTAAGTTTTCATGTAATAATTACCGAGCGCGGTAAAGCGCAGGACTTGTCTGGGAAGCCGAGTTGGTTCGAACCCCACAGTTGGATGTCCATGAAATTATATTTCATAGCTTATCGTTTTCAATTCCAGGAGAAACAGGAACTATGCATTATAATAGGACACGGCTGTTTCCTTCCAACCATATGACCTTTTATTTTCTCCTCTAATTCTGCTGACCTAGGGGTCGAGAAGGGCATGAAGCTATTCGCCACATAGAAAACTCATCTCTACTCTTCCCCGTCCCTGTAAAAATGGGGTATTTATTTGTTATGCTTCCTCGACTTACAAGGCTGCTAATTTACAAAGCTTAACTAACATAATAAGGTGAAAAAAGAAATAAGAGAAGGTTAACAAACTACGGAGTATTGAACTATGAAATGTATCTTATACATATATATATATATATATATAGAATAAAATACCTGAAAAGTGGGCAAAACGCAACTAAAATAAATAATTAAAATAGCTATTCAGCCTTAAAATACACATAATTTACCAATATAGGTGATTTCTCAAAATTCTAATGGATCCTTTAAGGGCTGTTATTGCTATGGTGTTAATGTTGGCATTTGAGATCTGAAATGTTCTACATGTAGCAGCAAAAAGAGAAGGTATTGTTCCCCGGGCCCCCACTAATAACCCAATAACTTCTATTTCTCGAAGGTGGTATTTTTCCTTGTAGAAAGGGACTGTTTAAATGCATAATACCAACTGCTGATGATAACATTATTAAAAGTAAAGGTGTACACATGTGCACCCTGGGTCTTAAGAGGATAAGACGTGATCAAAATGTTTCCGTTTGAGGGCGTTGCTACTGGAAGGTCTGCAGCCAGTGGATACCCCGGGCGTTGAATGTCGAACAAAAAGCACACCGGATGGCACACCTGATACGTTTCAATAATGAAGACAACAAGTTCCTGGAGCGCATTGTTGCAGGCGTCGAAATCTATCGTCCCCTCGTCCCAAAAAGCTCTAAAGTCAACTATCCGCTGGAAAGGTGATGCTCACCCTGTTCTTTGAATACCGGGTTCAATTGCTTATTGATTTCAAGGAACCTGGTGTCTCCATCAATGGGGAACGGTATTGCTAAACTGTGGTGAAATTACGTCGTGCAATTAAGGTGAAACATCCAGGGAAACCGCGATAAGGGGTGCTGCTGCTTCATGATAACGTACGTCTCCATAACGCAAAACGCCAGCTCAAGTGGGAGAAGCTCGAGCATCCGCCCAGTAGTCCTGGTCTCTCCCTATGTGATTATCACGCCTTCAGCGGCTTCAGTGGCATAGTCGGTAGCATGCTGAACTGCTGTACCCAAGATAGCGGGTTCAACCCTGGCCGACGTTGTCGGTATTTTTAAGAGCATTAAAAATCCTTCAGTATGCCTTCCTTTGGAGGGGATGTAAAGCCGGCGGTCCCATGTCATAGATTTATGGCATGTTAAAGAACCTTCCACTAATTACACCTGTGTGAAGCTAAATTTCTAGGTTAGATTTCGTTGGTACACTCTATCAAAGTTCCAAACTTCACCACTAGGTATCATTGACATCTGGTAGCGAAAGTTGGAACTACATGAAATTGAACGGAACGTGTAGCTCATCCTATGGGTGTCCTCTGGAAGCAGATACAGACTCTGGCGAGCCGAACATGTCCTCGGACACTCCCGGCACTAAAAGCCATACGATAAATAAATAATTCACGCCTTCGGTTCCTTAGAAAAGACCTTGAATGGTCGACGGTTCCTGTTGGACGGGGATGTGCATCAGACGTTTACGCACTTCTTCACGCAGCTGGACATGGTGTTTCACCAGACGGGTATCCTCAACTTGATGCGTCAGTAGGGTGTTGCCTCAATACTCACGGTGATTTTGCCCGATTGTGTGTTTGAGTCTTCAGTCTTTTGACTGGTTTGATGCAGCACTCCATGCCTCCCTGTCCTGAGCTAATCGTTTCATATCTACATAGCTACCTCACCCTACATCCGAGGCAATCTGTTTAACATATTCTAACCTCGGTCTACCCCTACATTCTTGTCCTCGACCCTTCCTTCCATTACTAAGCTTGCAATTCCTGGGTGTCTTAGTATGGGTTCTACCAACCTATCTCTTCTCTTCATTAACAGTCGCCAGAAACATCTCTCCTCTCCCACTCGTCTTAATACCTCTTCGTTTGTAACCCTATCTACCCATCTGATCTTCATCATTCTCCTGTAACACCACATTTCCAACGCTTCAATTTTCCTCTTTTCTGCTGCACCAATAGTCCATGTTTCACTTCCATAGAGCGCCACGCTCCAGACAAAGGCTTTCAAAAATGACTTCCTAACACCTAAATCTATATTCGATGTCAACAGATTCCTCTTTTCATTTGTAGAAATGCTTTCCTTGCCTGAGCCAACCTACTTTTTATATCCCCTTTGCTTCGAAAATCACTGGTTATTTTGCTTCCTAATTAACAGATTGCCCGATTGGCAAACCGTTTCTGGATTGTACGCCGTCAAAAGCAAACTTTATGATCCTGCCTTATACAATACTAGCAGTAGTGCCCGGCTTCGCCCGGTGGATTTATTTGTTTTATGGATGATAATGAATACTACTACAGAACTGGAGCGCTCAAAGATAAGGATCGGAATAAATGAAAGTAAATTTGAAAGCACCAATGCTTATTGCAGCTGATAACCTCAGTATACTGCACCAAGAAATCGTTTTGCACTAATTACTCCCCGTGACTGCAATTTATAAGCAGCTCGGAATTCTGCACCACAACACTGATGCAGTCCGCATTGCCAGGCAGCAATTGACTTCGATATTATTGCAGCTGTTCTGGGACGCTTGTTCTTCCGACTTACCGAACAAAAATAAATATTTAAGGCTGCCTGCGAGGTGTAGCCTCATGCTACATAGCATAAACTATTCCTCTTGAATCAGGCTATTATATACAAAAATAATTTTTCGAATCCAACTGGTAGTTCTAGAGATTAGCACGTTTAAACACACAGACGCTTCAGCTTTATTATATTAGTATTGAGACCGCTTGATCTCATGCTAGTGATGTTTTTTAGTTGTAACCAGGAATACTCCACCCATGAAATCACTGAACGCACTCCGGAAGCTTGTATCATCTTCAGGAGAATTTTTAACTTCGTTTGGAAACTTGTGAAGGATTAATCATGATCTCAGATGTTTATCTACGATGTGCATCTTTGAGAAATATCTATATCAGTAATTCTGCATTTTTAGCCACGTCAACATGGCAATATTTTGGGTAAAAGGACACCTTGTAGAGTTGAGGGATGAAAAAATCGGATTTTTTTCTTTGATAAATGTGTGAGGGAAGGTCTATTCTATAAGCTGGCATATGATTTTTGCACCTTCCGGCCCTCTAAATGCCTTTTTAGGGGCATTTAATTATGGTGCTCAACTGACCACGCCCACCTGGCGTGGACTGTCACCAAATGTTGTTTTTCGGCATGCTAATAGGAAGTTTTGTTTTGTCTGTTGGTAGTTCTGGTAGCTTATATAATCTCCATGGAAACATCTAAGCATCGGTTTGCGCGGAAACTTGTTGATGTTTTGAATTTTCAGTGGTAACCCCGTGTAGATCAGTCGTCGTTGTTTTTATAATATTTCTTTACAGTTTTGTGTTCCCGTGTGTTATTATGGGTCGAATTAGGAAGTTTGGTAAAGGTAAATATTATCGCCGTTTTGCCAAAGGTGTGAAGGGCGATATTGGATTGCCTTCAACCGACTCAAAACATGACATTGGAAGAGCAAGCAGTGCCTCAAAAAGGAAACTCTATTATTTGGAAGCCGAGAGTAATGCCAGTTCTACTGTGAGTAATGCAAGTAGTTGTGATAGTTATGTAATTCTAAATATAGGTGTACTTTCTGCTTTGCTACACTCATTTGCTAAATGTAAACACTGAGATGGTGTAGACTGTTTTGAACTAAAGGAAGATGAAGAAAGTAGAAGGGGCTTAGCCACAAGATTGGAAATACAATGTAATTAATGTGGCAGCAATAAATCAACTATGACATCAAAATTAGTTGAGAAGAAATATGAGGTAATTTGAGGTTTGTTTACGGCATGAGGTGCATTGGTAAGGGACAGAGGGCTGTTGTCACATTGTGTGCGATGATGAACATGCCTCCACCACCCACTAGATTTAGTATCTACACAGATTATATTCTAAAGGCCCTTCAGGAAGTAGCAGAAGGGAGCATGAAGCGTGCTACTCAAGAAGCAATCATACTGAATGAGGGTAGTAGTGATATCACTGCAGCATTCGATGGATCTTGGCAAAAACGTGGCCACACTTCCTTGAATGGTGTTGTGACAGCCACCTCACTGGAAAATGGAAAGGTTATTGATGTGGAATGCCTGACCAAGTACTGCCAGGGTTGCCGTAAAGGAGATCAGCACAACTGCAGCAAGAATTATGAAGGTTACAGTGGTGGGATGGAGAGTGATGGGGTACTTGCCATGTATGAACGTTCTGTAGCAAATCGTGGTGGGGCCAGATACGTAAAGTACTTGGGTGATGGAGACTCAAAAGGGTTTGCGAAGGTGAATGCAGCACATGTGTATGGGAATGATATTGAGCTGCAAAAGCTGGAGTGTTGTGGCCATGTTCAAAAAAGAATGGGGTCCAGACTCAGGAAGCTACGAAAAGATAAAAAGGGAATAAAATTGAGAATGGCAAACCTCTCAGTGGGCGGGGAAGACTGACAGATAGTGCGATTAATCAGCTTCAATTGTACTATGGCCTCGCCATAAGAAGACATGCTGGGGAGAAAGACATTGCTGAAATGAGGAAGGCTGCTTGGGCAACTTTCTTTCATAAATGTTCGAAAGACGATAAACCTGAGCTAGGACTTTGCCCCAAAGGAGCTGATCCTTGGTGTGGGTACCAGAAGGCTGTCGCAACGGGAGGCACTTATGCGCATGAGAATTCTCTACCAATGGCAATTATGGAACAGATAAAGCCTATTTATAGAGATCTGCGCCATCCACAGATCCTTAGAAAATGTTTGCATGGTCACACACAAAATCCCAATGAACGTTTCAACCACTGCATTTGGGAGAGAGTATCCAAAAATGTGTTTGTTGGATGAGTACTTTGAGACTAGGTGTGCTAGATCGATGCTGTCATTTGTTTCAATGATGGTTCTGTGAGTAGAACACAAGTTTTAGAAAAACTTGGCATTGTACCAGGCAATGACATGGCATGTGCGCTTCGCAAGAGAGATATGCTGCGACTGAAGGAAGCAGAAAAGAGTGTCCAGGATATGACCAAAGAAGCCAGGATAAAGAAGAGAGCTGAAAAGAATAAGAAAGAAGATGAGGAAACCAAGAATGAAGAGGAGTATGGAGCTGGAAAATTCTAACAGGCTGGTATGTGTCAAAAACGCATGTCTTTGTTTTTTTTTTCATTTACCGTAACTTATATTGTTTGACATTCAGGTACACTTTTCTCTGAAACTACTTAACTTATTGTCATGATTTTTATGGGTATGCATGGGGTCATTATAAACACAATAGGTGAAATATAACTGGATATTAACAGATCTCTAGCCCTATAAAAAATTTAATATTGCAATACATTTACCAAAATTTGGTACATCAAATATAATATTTTTTAATTGGCCAAATAATAATCTAATGAATAAAATATTTCACCTACTGTGTAAATCAAAGCCTATACGACATATGTGGGCAGTTTAGTTGCTCTCTGTCTGCTACTTTCTGAGAAAAGTGTACCTAAAGAGATTAAAACATCCTCAAAAATTATTTTTCAGGTAAAATTTAAAATGTATATTACATAAACTGGGCATTTGGATTTTTCCAAAATTCTTTCCCTGTGTTGAGGAGGTATCACTAACTGCATGTGCAAAGTTTCAATGCTTTGAAATTAATGGTATAGTAGTAAGATAGCCTCAAAATTTATTGAAATATTGTGGTCAGTTTCAAGGCGAACTCTACATGGTGTCCTTTAGGTATTTGCATCGCAGAAACGCGAGGAAGAAGGAAGTAGAAGCTAAATGACTTCGGTGGTATTCGAAGCCGGAACACGCCATGCCGCACGGAAGTGTATTCGAATAAGTCCGGTCGAGTGACCGAGGAACATTTTGGTTGTGAGAAGACTAAGTAAGTCTTATCGAAGGATTGACAAAGCATCCTTAAGTTTATCAGCACCGCAGTGCTTGTGAAATCGTGTTCGACGGAATAATAATCACGATAAAGTGATATTTATAAAAGAAGTGATTTCGTGATTATGTTCTTGTACGTCCAGTACATGTGCAACGCGACACCACATGGTGGAATGTGGGTCGTAAAATTTCATCCAAGTGAAAAATTATAGCACTATTCAACAGTATTGAGTGCTGTAAAAGTTGTATTAATATCAGAGAAATACGCCGTGCAAAGGCGAATCTCACCCAAATATTCCAGTGATTGTGTTATCACAAGTGCCGACGAATCTGTGAATGATAGCTTCAGTGCAGCAGGCACATGGCCATTTATTCTTTTTGTAACTTATTCATCATTGCAAGAAGAATGTCAAAAATGTGTGACTGGGACGACATGCTAATTCACACCTGTACCACGAGGAACGAGATGATGATGTAAATATCCTAATGGAGGAGCCATTGGTCATCTAACACCAGAAATATGGAAGCCAATACGAGAATCACGCAAACCATGGCCGAGGAAAATATTAATACAGACTGGGAACATGAGGATTTACCCATTAAATTGAAGCCTGGAATGTTTCCCTGCGTGAAACAGGGTGCCGCGAGTTTTCGTTAATTTCTACTTGTATTTGGTTATGGTCTCGGGGGTGGATTAGTTGTAGCCAACCGTTTACATATAACAGTCATTTAGGTAGTTTTTGTATTTTCTTGTAGATGCCACTGAAGGCATACTTTTCACTTTCATAGGATTCCACATTTTTGGTAGAAAGCTTATGTCCAGAGTTAGCCACCTCAGAGGGGTGCATTTATATGTCATAATTTTTGTATAGTCCCTAGAATGGACGTCTGCTTAGAAGGAGCAATGATTTATTTGATTTAACCAGCTCAAAGTATTTTTATTCCTTTTTGGTAACTTTGAGGCCCAATTGTTTAAATATATGAATACGCCACTGTTTGTCGGTCGTGTCATTTCGATGCTGTAAGGGTTACGCATCTACCATTTTTATGTAAGTACATTTTGAAGGTCTTAGAACCTGGATTCAAGGAGGATCATGTCAAAGAATGGGAGTGTCTATAGCCAGAGCACTCGTAAACCGACCATTCAATATTTAACCGTATCATTGACAATTATAAGCCAGGAGAATAGTGTTATTAAGAACATTTAGTTACTTTTAGTGCATTGCGCACGTTATTTTTGGAGAATTCTTTTCTTTTATGACACAGTGGCGTATCTTTTTAAAGTCTTTGCAAAGTGACACGTCTTTCTTTTGCTATGCTTTGCCAAGCTGTGGTCCAGCCTAAGTTTAAACTTTATTTTTCAAGGCGAGTTATGAGGCCTTGTTGTGCAGATAATAATGCCATTGTACTATAAGGCAGGGTTGGCATGCGAAATTAAATTCATGGCTGTGGGGGCGAAATTAAATTATTATTAAATTAATTTCGCCGTGAGCGCGATATTCGGGAGCGAAATTATAATGATTGTCGGCGCGTAATTAAATCAAAGCGAAACTTAATTCGAAGCGAAATTAATTTCGTTCCAGACTTTTAATTTCGCTCCCGGTGCGAAATTAATTTCGTTCCACACTTTTAATTTCACTCCCGGCGCGAAATTAATTTCGTTCCAGACTTTTAGTTTCGCTCCCGGCGCGAAATTAATTTCGTTCCACACTTTTAATTTCGCTCCCGGCGCGAAATTAATTTCGTTCCACACTTTTAATTTCGCTCTCGGCGCGAAATTAATTTCGTTCCACACTTTTAATTTCACTCTCGGCGCGAAATTAATTTCGTTCCAGACTTTTAATTTCGCTCCCGGCGCGAAATTAATTTCGTTCCACACTTTTAATTTCGCTCCCGGCACGAAAATAATTTAGTTCCAGACTTATAATTTCGCTCCCGGCGCGAAATAAAATTCGTTACAGCCTTTTAATTTCACTCCCGAGGCGAAATAAAATTCCCAAACTTTATTAAATTTCGCTCTCTGACGTGTATTTAAAATGCATGAAACATTTAATTTCGTTGTTGAAATTAAAAAACAGTATATTTGTTTCGAGAGTTAAATAATGTTCTGTACGATGTTCAAAGTCCTGACGTCTGTCTGTCAGGTAGTCAGCCCGAAGGCTGGTTGGATCCTCAAAAAGTACCGCGGTAGGTTATGTGGGTAGATACCCACAAAAACCCAAGGCAACGCTATAGTGAGGCGTACTAGGCAAGATGAGGACTGAGGTAGTTTGCTATTGCTTTCCTTACTGAGTCAGAACAGCAGTACTAACCCTATGAGTAGAACCCTTCACAGCATTCACAGGCACTGACTGTGCCCTGAATGGCATTACTAAGCACACCCATACCTCAGTAGCTTCCATATAATCACAGCCATGTGTAAGACTGAGACAGCGGTGAAAAGCCACATTTTACTATAGCCTGTGCCAACAGTCAAATGCAAATGAGTCGTCAAGTTACAAAACTCGTTTAATCCACTTGTGAATAAGGATCATTTTCATGAGAAACGTTTCTCTGGACTTTGCCTCACGTATCTTTTGTGTTTGTTGTTTTCTACTTTTGGTTTGTGTTTTTGGTTTTGTGTTTGCTTTGTGCTTTTGCTTTTGAATTTGACTTATTGCTTTTCTTTCTTGGTTTTGTGTATGTTTTCTGCTTTTGCTTTTTTGAATTTTGCTTTATGTTATTTGTTTTTTGTTTTCTGCTTTTGCTTTTGTTTTTTATGTTCTGCTTTTGCTTTTTTCTTCGTCTTTTTTTGGTTTTGTGTTTGTTTTCTGCTTTTGCTGCTTTTGAATGTTGCTTTTTGCTTTGTGTTTCTTTTTTACTCTGCTTTTGCTTTTATGTTTGAATTTTTAATTTTGCTTCGTGTTATGTGTTTTTGGTTTAGTATTTGTTTTCTGGGAAATCAAAATAAAACAAAATAAACAAAACAAGATAAAATCAAAATAAAACAAAACCAAAAAACAAGACAATTTGAAACAAAATAAAACGAAATAAAGTAATACAAAAAGAAATTAACAAAACAAAATAAAGCAAAATAAAATATAATAAAACAAAATAAAATAAGGTAAAATGGGGGCATGATCACCTCCTTTGAGGGGCAAGACAGACACATCAAACAGATGGAGGAGGGAGTTATGAGCAATGACTGCGTCGGGGTAGTATTGGAGGAAGGACGGGTAGATTCCGGGAAAATGACGAGGGTGGCGTCGATGTGACGCAGGTAGATGTCTAGGTTATGAAGTTCTAGGGCCGAACGGGAATGAAGGTTTAGGTTGGCCATTAGAATGAAAGGGGGAAGACTTCAGACACGTGGGTAATGAAGTCTTTGGGGATGGGGTGGTAGGGACGAATGTAGATGGTGGCTAGGTGTAGGACGCGGGAGCAATTAAGGCTTTCGGAGAAGAAAAGAAACATATTTCATTTCAGACACAAAATGAAATGTATTTTAATTTCAGGCCGGGGAGGGGGGATAAAATACCGGTGACGAAATTGATGGTCGTTAACAAATGTTATTTCGCTCCAGGAGCGAAATTAAAAGTTTGTAAAGAATTTTATTTCGCGCCAGGAGCGAAATTAAAAGTCTGGAACGAATTTTATTTCGCGTCAGGAGCGGAATTAAAAGTCTGTAATGAATTTTATTTCGTGCCAGGAGCGAAATTAAAAGTCTGTAACGAATTTCATTTAGCGCCGGGAGCTAAATTAAAAGTCCGTAATGAATTTAATTTCGCGCCAGGAGCGAAATTAAAAGTCGGGAACGAATTTTATTTCGCGTCAGGAGCGGAATTAAAAGTCTGTAATGAATTTAATTTCGCGCCAGGAGCGAAATTAAAAGTCTGTAACGAATTTCATTTAGCGCCGGGAGCTAAATTAAAAGTCCGTAATGAATTTAATTTCGCGCCAGGAGCGAAATTAAAAGTTTGTAACGAATTTCATTTCGCGCCGGGAGCTAAATTAAAAGTCCGTAATGAATATAATTTCGCGCCAGGAGCGAAATTAAAAGTCTGTAACGAATATCATTTCGCGCCAGGAGCGAAATGTTATTCCATTGAACAATTTCATTTCGCGACGCTAAATTAAATTGATAATACATTTCGTTTCGCATGCCAGCCCTGCTATAAGGTGTATGAGATGCAAACCATAGACATTTTTTGATTGCATTATACTAGTTTGCATACATGCTTTGATAGACTTTGATACGCAGTGAAGCGTGATGGATAACACTCGAGTTTCGTGAGGATGACAGCTCACGACACTCAAGGTTATTTACTGTAACCTGCAGAGCAGCAGACTGGATTCTCAAGTGAGACAGTTGACGCACGATAGATACGTTATTTCTGCTAGCCAGATTATTTTTATCGAGCCGTTCTTGGAGCTCAGTTGGAATGTACAATTGTATCATTGTTATTGTTTGAGTATAGGGTGATTAAGAAATTTCATTCTGAATGTTTAATTGAATTCACAAGTGTTGTAAGCGAATAGATGAAGGATCTTTACCTTATCTTTTATACGATCAGAGTAAGTCTTGAAGAATGGAGCCACACTTTTGCTTATTTTTGAAGGCTTATTTTCTCACTTAAGGTGATTGATTGTTTTCCGTGTTTCGACACGTTGATCTATGGGGTTGTTTCCCGGTCGTTTATTATGCCAGCAGATTCATAGGGATAACTGATGAGCTTAATGCTTTTCGTGATCCAGTGGAGGACACGTTTAGATATTTTGGGAATGGTATTTAGATGGAGCATTGCTTGCCCATCTGGAAATGTGTTATTGTGGACTAGATTATATTTCTATGATATTGGAGTCGCTTAGTGCTCAAGGTTGCTATGATTATTCGGATCATGCATCTCGTAAGGAACTGTAGAACACTTACGACTATGATTTATAACTTGTGTATTTGTTGACAAACAGATGCCACATGCGTTCTGTTGTGTTTAGTTTTCAGTCCATTAGCCTTGCATATTGGTCATTCAATAATTAAGACACTCTTAAACAAAGACAGTAATAATCAGAAACATAAATCATGAAAGATAATTATTAATAAACCGACGTGGGTTAAAACTTCAATTAAATCTTAATCAACCGTTTAACTTTGATCATGATTGTTTCAACGTGGACCAATGCAACGTGCTTGAGACAGGATATCCCTGGAAGGGAACTCTAGAGAAATACATGGTTAGACTTGACAGGAATCAGTCTGATGACTGAAGGTAGTAAACTAGTGGGTCGTGTACCACATGTTTGTTTTGACATGCTTTAAAAGCATGCCTTGTCTGAAGTCACATACACTTTAGATGACGGATGGAACAAACAGTCTCCATTTCGAAGTAGGTAGGGTAATAACAAGAATTGTTGTGTTTTCTGAATTTATTTCAGTGTATTTTCCCTATGTGAACCCTACTGTTGTTTGTTTTTGTAGTATTATTGTATAACTCTTTGTTATGTGTATTATTGTAATGAAATGACTGTTATACTAGTTTTGTTTAATTTATACACGGACATTGGATCCGATGTTTCTGTAATCCAAAGTTTAGCTTACACAGATAAATATTAAAAGTAAATGCGTGATGGGTTTTAGCGTCATTTAGATTTTTGCAGTCACGTTTGACTATTTATTCATGGCACGATGATTCTTCCTAGAACATCGTTACCTTTTCATGGTAAATTTAATTAGGGTTTTGTACCATTTTCCCCAGTTTTGCGAGATTTTTGATTGTAATTAGAACTGATCACAAGGGTTTAATTTTATAGTTTAGGGGTTAGTTTTCTTTCTTTGGTGTGTTTAATTAGATAGCGGATTAGCCGATTTAATGCCCTCGGATCCTAGTTTAGGGTTTGGATTTTATCAATAAACATTTCCAACGATCTTTATTTAAGACTGGACTACTTTCTTTCGTAGTTTGTTTTTGTGGGGAGTGTATTACCAGGGTGTCTTTGACATAGCAAATCATGATGGGAACCTGATCCTTGGGACAGGGGAGTCTCACAGCCGGCGAGCCCTTTTGGTTTGCACTCCTATCCTCTTCGTCGGTATGTGTTCGGAGGAAGAGGTCATCTGAGAGACCATACACGGTTGGTGGTAACCAGATGATTTCCTCAAACGGGCACAGTATAGATATAGATAAGGAGACGTAAGGCCAGGATTTCTTTCCGGGCGGCGAAATTCTTAAATATTGACCAGTAGCATGCACACGTTTCAGAAGGTGTTAAATCTCGCAATAGGCCTCCTAACATATAAACGTCTAGTGGTGTCTGTCTGTCTGTTACTCTTTCACACAAAAACTACTCCATCGCTTTAGCTGATATTTTGCAAGAACATAGTTTGTATACCATGGAAAATAAAAAAGGACTATTGCTATTTCCAAGAAATTACGAGTCTTACAGTAGTCGCATATGATGTGTAACATGCAGAAACATAATACCGGCATTGCCGACTAGTTACAATGTTTCATATTAAAGCATATCATCATTTAAATACTGATACGAAGACTTTGACCCTGTGGTTTGTCTTTCAATCAGTTGACACCAGAGTCCACATAACTTTGCGTTGAAAAACACGTTACTCGGGGAGTGGTTGGCCATCACTTTTATCCAGAGATTGAAAAACAGACCCTTAATAAATCATAATTGTTTTCAGCAAATATGATATAATGAATATTTACACACCAAAGAACGACAACTTGAAGATGATTTATTGTAGGTATAGCTGTAATGGGGCCTCCTAACATTGAAGAAACCCGTATGCGATATACATTCCTTTTTTGGCCGGCAGAACGTCGTAGTACCAATTTCCGCTACCGCGCGCGCTCATTGTTTCCTGTTACACTTTTCCGTCGATCCCACTTCCGTCCCTTTTTTTTTCAAGATCACTCCCACAAAAATATCCACTCCCGGCACTAGAAGCCATAAGCTAAGTAAATAAATCCAGCAACCGGGCGAAAAGTTGTTATACATCAAAAGTTTCACGGTTTCAATATAGTGGCAAGTGTTATGTTTCATTTCAGTAACAGGTGCAGTCGTGTCCTGCCCGGCAGACAGGTATCCATCGCAGGTTGCATACATTCACCCTTGCCCATGCTCCTGGTGGCTAGATTTTTGCTTTCGATTCTGAGTTTATTTTGTTGTTGTAGATTGATTTAGAGGCTTTGAGACATGGTGGTCATGTAGCCTCGTGTACTGGAATTTGTCTGATAACCTGTGTTATTTTGATAGCTATATTGGTGTGATTCTTGTAATTCTGGTGAGCATTGGGAAGGAGGTGGCCGTGGCCTTAAGTTAGGAGCCTTCCCGGAATTTTCCTGGAAGAGAAGCGAGAAACCACGGTAAACCACTTCCAATGTGGTTGAGGTGGGAATCGGACCCATCTCTTCTCAGCTTTGCCTTACGAAGCTGATGTTTTCTTGGTTGAGTCGGGAATCGAACCTGGACCTCCAGGGTGGCAGCCAAGAATGCTAGCCGCTACAACACGTGATGGACAGGTTAGAGCAATGAAAGTGGCCCGAGTGTGGGATACACACACAAAGCTAGCAATACTGTTTACGGTACGGCAGTAAAGAAAACCAAACAAAAATTAATTGCCACATAATATTAAACATAAAATGAAACAAGATGGTACTACACTTGTATTAGTATCAATCTGAGCAGACCAGCCCCACTGGTATCAGGAGGGTGTGGGTTCGAATCCCACCTCGACTGCCCTGAAAATTATTTTCGTGCGTGATTTCCCATTTTCACCACCAGGCGAATGCCGGGACGGTCCTTTCAACGTCCTTCCAAAATCTCTTCCCTGACCCTTCCTTAATATTAGACCCAGGTTAGTGGTTGCCTGGGCGACCGGCCTGCCCCCAACCCCAGTTGTATCTGCTGACTGTATGTTCCGCTCCCTAACACTGTCCTTGCAACGCAGGTAGAGTAATGACTCCTCTCTGAGTCCGTGGGAGAAGCGATAAAAAGAAATTGAGCAGTACATTGTTCCGGATAATAAAACTATAAATACTTGTAAAAGAATGGAACGTGTATGATGACTAGGGCTCGAAAGTTCAGGAAACATCATTTTTTCTCGAGTGTCCGAAAACGAGGCCAAACATAATAACTTATATGATTATCGTGGATCTTCGTAGGTCGGAAAATGGTTGGTTTTATTTGTCCTTTTCTGCCTTTTCTTTGAGTTTTTTTTTGTGGCTTATTGGTACTTTTAAACCGTTTATTTTTTAGGTTTTAACGATTTTTTTTGCAACTTCGCCTATATTCGACTACATTTTACTGCCCATTCTCTGTTCATCACCTCTCTGTATTAATTATATGTTTGAACCATATCTGAAAAGAGAGAAAAACATTCTTCGACGACAGAAGACAAGTTAGATAAGGAAGTGGCGCCTCATGACAATAACTTTGATGAGAATTTCAATTTCTGTAACCCTACTGATACATATTTCAATTTCTTTCACCAGAATGTCAATAGCGGGTTCGCTAAATTCATTATAGGTGGAAATAAAATTTAAATGTAAATTTTCCAAGTAGCCTACTTTAAAAAAAAAACAGAATTCCTTTTTCAAATTATGTTAATAGAAGAAGTATTCCATTGACATATTTTCGCAATGTATTTTTCATATCACCAGAATTTTGTCTTTTTTAAACATTATATAAATATTAAATATGTAATTAAATCAAAATAATTAATAATTGGATTACATTTTTACGTCTTTTTTCCTGGGGTTATGTCCATTATTTTGATATTGTACGTTCTTTTGTTGTTGTTGTTGTTGTTGTTGTTGTTGTTGTTGTTGTTGTTGTTGTTTGAGTCTTCAGTCTTTTGACTGGTTTGATGCAGCTTTCGATGCCTCCCTGTCCTGAGCTAATCGTTTCATTTCTACATAGCTACCACACCCTACATGCGAGGCAATCTGTTTAACATAACCTTGGTCTACCCCTACAGTTCCTGTCCTCAACCCTTCCTCCATAACTAAGCTTGCTATTCCTGGGTGTGTCCTACTAACCTATCTCTTCTCTTCATTAGCAGTCGCCAGAAACATCTCTCCTCTCCCACTCGTCTTAATACCTGTTCGTTTGTAACCCTATCGACCCATCGGATCTTCATAATTCTCCTGTAACACCACATTTAAAATGCTCATATTCTCCTCTTTTCATCTGCACCAATAGTCCAAGTTTCACTTCCATAGAGTGCCACGCTCCAGACAAAGGCTTTCAAAAATGACTTCCTACTACCTAAATCTATATTCGATGTCAACAGATTCCTTTTTTGTAGAAATGCTTTCCTTGACTGAGCCAACCTACTTTTTAAATCTTCTTTGCTTCGTCTATCACCAGTTATTTTGCTTCCTAAGTAACAGAAGTCTCCTACTTCCTTCAGGTTTTCACCTGCCAATTTGATGTCCATAGTGAGCCCGAATAGCTCATGCTGGTGATAGATTGTACACGAACCATGGAATTTATAATGCTCAAGAATTGTGAAAGCACCCACAGCAGCAAGCCACTACATTAGATGTTATTTTGACTTCATTAAGAAGCAGTATAAAATTACCCTACATGATCAAAGGAGTTATCTTTGATGTGCAACCTGAATTTAAAATCATCAGTCATTCAGCTTAACTAGCCACATTTTTCATGGGCTAATAATATTTTATTTATGGTTTACGACCGAAGGTATAACACCGCCGATACGCGGAAGGAATGAACTTAGACGCTAAATGACTCGGAAGTGATCGAACTGAGCACACCTACTTCCGTGAAGGAATGACTTTAATCCGCGCTTGCATGGCGAGCGGATGTGAAATTGTGAAGGTCCCAGGTGACCAAGTCTAAAGTATCATCGACGTTCAAATTGTGTAAAGTGAATACGACTGAAAGTATTAATTATAGCACGAAGTGTGCTGGTGACGCGAAAAGTTCGTCCAAGATTGTGAATCTTATTATATTACTGTTCAGTGAAGTGTTGACCACATGGTTACAGCGTGCTTCAATGGCTGACCAGTGACAAATAAGTTGTGTACCAGTAAGACCCGAGTGGAGAATCTAGTCGTCATATTCAACAGATACAGTGAAATATTTACGAGCCGTGCAAAGGCAGACTGTAAAACAAATAAGATTAAGCTGATATTCTTCGATATGATATCTAAAGCGTGTGAAGTTGTTTAGCTTCAGTGGAAAGACACGTGTCTAGTGTCAAAGCCAGTTTATGTGTTTTAGCAGACAAGGCCATTTTTAAGTATAGTCTGCTGGTGGAAAAAGGTGGAAAATCTGTGAATTTCAACACGCTTGAAGCTGTGTCCATTATTATACGAATTTCAACGACTCAACAAGATGCCTTCATTTCACCACGTGCTGAGGCATAATAATCCTATATCTAAGAAGAAGAGGGCTATGGCTTAAACATCCGAATGGGAGGAACGCTGAATACCTAAGCCACACTACAACAAAGGATGACCACCCGAGGATAACCATGCTTGTGGTCGAGCAGAGAAGATATTTGTGGTTTGTCTGGATGAAAGGCAAAATCCTCAATCCTCGGGTCTGGATAATTATCTGCAATAGCTGTGAGTCATGATTTCCTATTCTATTTCTGTACGGTGGATGGTCATGGGTGGATTAGTCTGTAGTATCCGTAACTCATTGTCAGTCATCAAGGTAGGCTTCTTTCATTCTTTTTGACCACCTCCTTAAGGTGATTTTTCACGCTTCTGAATGCTTCTCTTTGCATTTCGTTACTCGACACTGAGTTAGTCTCCAGATTGTGTTTGTCCACACTGTGCAATATTGTTCTTAGAAGGTAATTCCGCATGACGGAACATCAATTTAGTCATTTGTGACAGGGGCATGTTTTTAATTCAGCACCAGCTGATATTTGGTCAAAGTTTTTGAAGTCCCCATTTCTATTATTTTTGTACGCCACTGACGTCTTTATTTAACATTATCGAGTATCGTTTAGGTATGGAAGGGTTCCAGCCTGTTGTTATTGTAATGTATATTTCTAAAGAGTGAGCAGTTCGCCACTAGAATTCGGATAATTCACATCGCTGTGCATGAGTCAAGTAATGTTATGAACTTACTCATAAAGTTTATGTTACACGATTCGTATCATTTCGATTAGTTCCACCTAAGGTTAAGGTGTGAACCAGTATTTTATTATCATTTAAACATGTTTTGTACGCAGCACTCATTCGCTGTGAGCTTCAGTGGCGCTACACAATGTCAAAGCCTTTCAAAGAGAGAGGGATATCTTTCTGTTACGTCTATTTGGTTTTCAGAAGCCAAACATATCATTCTACTTGTAATTGATTCGTCTTTAACGTTATAGTAACTTCCTTTACATGTGTATAATCCTTTAGAGTGATTGCTAAGAACACTCAGTGTACATTTACTGTGCTTTATTGTGAAAGATCAGTGATAGACATTTTCTTTGAGATTCACTGACGCGCTCTGATGCTTAGTGCCAAGCGCTGGGAGCACAATGACAGGTGCTTGTCCAGTCCACGCCAATGACATTGCCCAAGGTTACTTACGATCTCCCTTGTGAGACAATTGACTATCGACTTCATTTTTATTTTCTTTATTTCTAGTCCTTGCTAGGAATGTTCTTACGGGCTATGCTTTGTTTATGCTCATGCTATTGACCTTGATTCAGTATCGATTTTTGTAAAGTTGTTCTGGTACAGGTGTACTGATAAGTAATGCTAAATTTTTAATATACTCGCAGGTATTTGTGAGCGAGCCCCAATATGTTTTGTCATGATTTATAATGAATTTGAGCAACCATTTGATAAGTTGGACCCTTAAGGCTATGATGTATTCTCACTTGTAAGTGAATGATTATTTACCGTGTTTTTAATACACGCAGGGTTGGTTACCACGTTTATTAGAGAAAGCCGGCCAGATCTATGTTACAGAAGAAGTTTGGACCGAGGAGGAAAAGGTATGGTCTCTTTCGAGTACCGATTGTGATATTGTTAACGTGCGAGCCACGTATTCTTTGTTGAGGTGTACCACGTGTTGGTAGCACGCTCTTGCGACGCCTTGCATATGGTCAAGTATCTTAATAATCAATGGACTCATAAATCTACGACATTAAACTTAGGACTAAATCATGAATCATCAATTTATTTCCTAAACCGGCGATGCTAATAATACAGTTAAACCTTAATCGTTGTTAAATTTTGATATTGTACCTGTAGTTTAGCAGACCAATAATGCATTGCGCCTTCGTTCGTTCTTACTAGTAAGTTTAGTAGCTAACACTGATAGACTTTGGCAGAGATCGCACGAACCCAAAGTTCAGAACTCGTGGTTCGTGACCCGATCAGGGGAATGCTGTTCTTGCACAGTTTGATTCTCAAGTTTAGACACCCTGATAGATGACGGTGGACAAAAAACAGTTGTTCATGTGTTGCATGCAGGATTAATAAGATGATTATTTGTGTGTATAACTTATTTATTTACTGATGTGTTTCCCACTATTACCCTACTGTCTCTTGTAATATAAAACATCTTTGTTGTTTGTATATAATTGTACCAGTGTACTGTAAAAATTATGACTGACAATAATTAGTTTTTGTATAGTTTGTGTATCACGGACGTCTGACGCCGTCGATCAGATTAAAGCAGGAGTAGTTCAAATAATTATAGTATAAATGTAAATATGGGATGGTACCAGTCCTTTAACTTTGCTGTCCTGTTTGACATGTTTTAATGCCATGATGCCTTCTTCCTAGAAGCATCAGTTTTTTGTATAACGATTTTTCTTGCGGTACCATTTCCCCAGTTTTGCTTTGTTTTGCTGTATTTAGGACCTGTCGAGGGGATTCTACGTTAATTTTAGGAGTTGTTTATTTTTTTTTATTTTTTTTTTGCTTTTTAGCTACGGAATAGTCGTTTTATCAAACCCTCCGACCGTAGGACAGGGGTTTGACCTACCAAATAAACCAACCATGAGTATGGCTTAAGTCTGGATTTTAATTAATTAGTAGTTTTGACCTTTTGGGGGTGCATTTTCTTTGGGCGTCTATGACAATCACTGTGATGGGAACCTGATCCTTAGGGAAGTAGAGTCTTGTGCCGGCTAGTCCCAAGAAGTGCATTCCGATCCTCTCCGGCAATGTGTCTCGAGGTAGAGGTCATCTGGGAGGCCACGTTACGGTTGGTGGTAACCAGATAACCTCGTCCAACGGGCACAATAGATGTTTCTGATTTATTTCGGCTGCATTCCAGTATTTTTGTTTTACATTTATTAATTTTCACCATGCATTATTTCCGTAAGACGGAGTCCATTCCATTCAAAAACTCATTCAAATCCTCAGGCGTGTCGGCCAAGATGACGATGTCCTCAGCAAATCTCAGAGTTGAAATTATGTCTCCTTGATCTTCACTCCCACTTTAATTTCTTATAGGTCTCTTTTTAGGCAATGTATAGGTCTTTAACTTCCAAGCCCTACTGATAACATATGTTATTGTTGGTTCTGTGGGTACCCTAACTATATTTGGGTCTGGGGGTGAGGCAGGTGCCCGTCAACTGGAGCACCTGGAGTGTGTAAAACTCAGGGAAACCACTGCCGTCTGTCAACGTCGGGGTTTGAATCTCTGTACGTTTCTTTATCCAGTCCAGTCTAGACCTCTCAGCTACAGATACCGGCGTTTAGCTAAGCACTAGACCATGAGAGCTCAGCAGTAGCAGAGGGGTGTAGAGTGGTGTGGGGAGCGGGCCGAATATATCCTTATCTGAGAACATTGACGCTCATGACAGTAGGTTCTAACAATCAGACACACACACACGCTCGGCGTGGTAAATGTTTTACGCTGCAGTAGTATACCGCGGAACTGGGATGGGGTAGAGCAGAGCTAACTGCCGGTCACTGTACACTATCGTACTGACAATGTGTTTACTAAAAATTTGCTGTGATTTAAACAAATGTTGAAATAATAATATCGTATGGCCTCGGGTGGCGGGTGAAAGCTTTGTTATTTGACACCCAGAAGGTAACTTGCATGTCGAATTTCGTTGTTCCTTGAAGCACTATGAAAGTCAAGAAGATTAGATATCTAATCTCCTTGAACACTATAGCGCCTTCTAGTAGAGAAATGAGGAACTTTGTGTTGGCGGAAACTTCCGAGATAAATTTTGCCATTATGAACACGGCCTACTGAATTTAAATGGGTTCTTTGACATGCCAACGTCGTATGAAATGCGTGTCGTAAATTATTTCGGCCTTTCAACAATGAATTACAACGGCCAGGAGCGAACCTGCAAGCTTGGGGTTAGTAGACCGACACGTTAACCACTCACCCACCGTGGTAAGCTTAGGTTGAAATAATGGTCCATAACGTCAAACGTTACAGCTGTCCTAAGTGTCATTTTCTAGTAGGAATAGGGAGTGGTGGCGCAACGGTCAAGCTGTATGCCTCTCACCAGGGTAGACCAGGTTCGATTCCCAGTCAATACATGTGAGATTTTCGAAGTGAAATGCCATGTCCTGTGGTTTGGACTCCACGTAAATGCTCCCGTGGCTCATGATCGCGAGATAAACGGTCACGTAAAGCTACAAGCTTTCTTTTTGCTTCTAGGAGGAATTTCGGGAGCATTTCGAAGCAGGCCGTAGCCACTCCTCACAACCCCCACCCCGTCCCCTCAGCCCCCTCTTGATACGTGAGAGCTGGAAATAGAGAAAACAAATTGCGTATGAATAATAAAGAAGGGTTGGTTGGTTCCTCTGTTAAGGGGCTGCGACAACGCGGTCATGTAGCCCCGTGTACTTTGGGAGTGTGTAGAACCTGTCTGATAACCGGTGTTAATTGTGATGGCTGTATTAGTGTGTGTATCTGTTTTAATTCAAGTAAGGACTGCAGACATTTATTTTTTTCAAGTAGTTCCTACTTTTGCCGCCAAACGCCACCGTCAACGACCAACTAGTTCAGAAATTAGTTACCAGATGCCAGATGCCGGCTCCTGACGACGAAGGTAGGAACCTAAAAACGTTAGTCAAATGTTTAACCTATATTCATTTAGCTTCACACAGGTGTTATTAGTGGAAGGTTCTTTAACATGCCATAAATCTATGACATGGGACCGCCGGCTTTACTTCCCCTCCGAAGGAAGGCATACTGAGGGATTTTTTTAACGTTCTTAAAAAATCCGACGACTTCGGCCGGGTTTGAACCCGCGATCTTGGGCATAGAAGCTCAGCATGCTATCAACTACGCCACCGAAGCCGCTAATGAAAGAAGGGTATGACGGGGAAGGTCACACTAATAGGCTCTATAGATTGCTAAATGGAAGGAAAAGGGACTCAACTACCTTTCAATTGTTGTTGTTGTTGCCTTGATCAATTTGGTCATTTTGCTCCGTGTACTTGGATGTGTGTGTACTGTTTGGCTCATAACCTGTGTTATTGTGATGCCTGCACTAATAGTAGTGTGTTCAGTGGTAACTTAGGTGAGGATTGGAAGGAGGCGGCCGTGGCCTTCAGTTAGGAACCATCCCAGAAGTTGAGTGGATTAGAAATGGGAACCCTCTTAAATCCACTTTCAGGATGTCTGAGGTGAAAATCGAACCCTCCTCTTCTTAGTTATACTTCACGAGCTCTCAGACCAGAATTTCATATCACGGCAGCGTCGGGAATCGAACCCTCCTCTTCTTAGCTATACTTCACGAGCTCTCAGACCAGAATTGCTTATCTCGGCAGCGTCGGGAATCGAACCCGGGCCTCAGGGATGACAGCTAAGATTGCTAGCCACTGTGCCACGAGGAGGACTAAGCTACATTTTTGTGGTAACAGAGAAACAAAATCAGTTAACGCAGAATTCAATTTATTAACAAATTGTTTTTTTAGCAATCCTTTTACAAACACAGTTTGTAATGTCGCCGAATATGTTACTATTTCCCAACATTAAAAGTTGGTGTAAGCATTGTTGTTGTTAAACCGGAAGGCTAAAAGTACAATTAGCTGCATTGAGATATAGCCTATTTGATTCAAAAATACTAATTTAACCAAATAATCCACCAAAAATGTTAAATGGCATTTGTGCTGCAGTCTTCCCCATTCCAATTCCAGTGTCTGCAAAATCACGAACAATGTTGAAACCCATATTTGTTGCGTCATTTGCCAAGTTGAATGGTAAATTGAAGATGCCGCTGGGACGGCGGGTGGTTGTAGCGGGTGCCCTGGTAGTGGGCTTGGGGGTAACTTTGGTGGTAGGCTTGGGGGTCACCTTCGTAGCAGCCTTGGTGGTGGTGGAGGGCTTTGCAGTCGTTGTGGTTGCAGCCTGGGTGGTGGTGGTTGCAGCCTGGGTGGTGGTGGTTGCAGCCTGGGTGGTAGTGGAGGGCTTTGCAGTCGTAGTGGTTGCAGCCTGGGTGGTGGTGGTTGCAGCCTGGGTGGTAGTGGAGGGCTTTGCAGTCGTAGTGGTTGCAGCCTGAGTGGTGGTGGTTGCAGCCTGGGTGGTGGTGGTTGCAGCCTGGGTGGCGGTGGTTGCAGCCTGGGTGGTGGATGCAGCTTCCGTGGTGGTGGTTGCAGCCTCGGTGGTGGTTGTTGCAGCTTCCGTGGTGGTGGTTGCAGCCACCGAGGTGGTGGTTGTTGCAGCTTCCGTGGTGGTGGTTGCAGCCTCGGTGGTGGTTGTTGCAGCCTCCGTGGTGGTGGTGGCAGCCTCCGTGGTGGTGGTGGTGGCAGCCTCAGTGGTGGTTGTTGCAGCCTCAGTGGTGGTGGTGGCAGCCTCGGGAGTGGTAGCTTCTTCAGTAGACGCTGCAGCAGTGGAGTCACTGTCGACGGAACTGGTCGCACCGTCAGCTTGACGAACGCTCACTGATCGGCCCTGCACCAGCTGTAAAGTATATAATATTCCATGCTGAGTGATATGAACAAGTAATTGAGATATGTTGCAGTTACTTCAAGGAAAGCATGACAAATAACTTTAATACTGTTGATAGTCATCGACCTCAGTAGCTCCGCTACTCTCTAGACTCGGTAGACGAGTGGGTTTGCACCACACTTGTAATGGCGTTTCCGTGGTTTCAGCATATCCAATTCAGAGCGACCTACTGTCCAATTACAACATAACGTTTGTACGACCTCAAGACGGTGAAATCGAAACTTGGTTGGGCGATCAACGACTGATATTTAATTTAACTAGAAGACCCGTGCTGCTCCGCAGCATTCACTTGATCAATCCTACAGCACTTCTGTCCATATGACATTTGCATGTCTTCATGCTAGTGACCTGAACAGACATTTTCGGTACCGTCGCTTTTGGGTAAATGTTGAAGTAGACTTATGAGATCAAATGTGTGGGTGTCTGCCTATCATCTGTGTGAGTATCCCACTATTTACCCAGCGTAAGCTTAAAAGGCGCACGGACGTCAGGCTCCAGACGCAATTTTGAAAAGCCGAGGTGAACAGCTAACCCCAAGCACATAAGCTATACGACTCGACAGTTTGATGTTGGCTGAAGCTAGGGTGATAGGTCGCTCGCAAGCTCGTAAACTCCCTCTGAAGCTAGTAATTTCAATTTCCAATGAATAGAGATTGCTTGAAGAAATGAAAACGTAAAAACACTTACAGTGGTCGATGTGGGAGCTGTCGCGGACTTTCTTGCAGAACTTTTCATGCTGAACAATTTTCAGAGTATATCGATATTTTTAACGGTTTCCCCAGCTTAAGCTTAAAAGACTCATGGACGTTAAGTTTTTCTTCAACTCGATTCACTGAAATCGTAACTGCTCGGCTTCTTTTGGTCATAAATAAATGTTTTTCTACCTAATCCTTCATCGAGAAATTCTTTACAGAATGGTGAAAACCGCATCAAAATCCATCAAGTTGCTCTCGAGATTACCCGTTACAGCCAATAATTGGGAACTTTGTTTTATACTAAGTAGATAGAGATATCCACACAATTTAAGCCTACAGCGGTACAATTTGGTGTTCTGTCTACTTATGATACCAATGGTACAAATTTGAAATAAAGGATGGGTCTGTTATATTTGAATTTAGAGATGTAACTCTTGGGTAACATATAGAGTTGTATAAATGAATAGAATTAAATACAATAATTTTCATTACTCATAATTTCTTTTATTCAAAATTATTTTATTGACCAACTTCTTTTGTTGTCCTACTTGGTAGTGTTTCCTCTCCCGTGAAATTACACCATTTTCCATAAGGAATTGCGTCTGAAAACTTTCAGATTATTGGATATCTGAGCTGGGTCCATTTTCAATTTTTCATTGACTTTAGAATTTAAGCCAGGTGATCTCAATGCATAGTTCATGAATCTTTGAATAGTTCAATAGTTCAATAGCATTCATCAGTTAAAAGACCCCAAATCCCTCTGCTCTAAATTCACACGTAAAGTAGAGTGAAGTAATAAAAACCAAACGTGTGGCATTTTGCATTTGCAAGGCTCCTCTGTTAGTGGAAATTCTAAAAATTCATTTTAATTTGAGTTTCTTTAATTAAAATATAATTAGGAGTGTTGGTTAAACATTTGAAGTAATTTCATCGCCTTTTAGATATACTTAATGCATTAAACCGTGAAAAGTAAAAATGCAATTTTGGAAAACTGACATCGAATCTAATAATTTGCACACCTCACACCTCTGTAAAGACAGCTATCACCTCCACCTCTACAGATAGAATAGTAAGTAAAGGCGATTGATGAGAAATGAAAAGATAATTCACACAGAAGGAATTAATAATTACTAAGCTGTAAATTTGATTGAGTATATCTTAGTTATAGAACTGAGGGAACGAAAGAACATGATGAAGTATAGTAATCCCCGATGTAGGACAATAGCACTTTTTTACCATTACCACTGGACAGTTATCGTATTAGGGATGCGGACGTCCTTGTATAATTGTTATTTAATCTGTGCCCCGTTTGCTGAGGTCTGTGCTCCTCCGCAACATTCGTTTCAACATTCCAATAGTACTTCCTTCCATACGACATTTGCTGTTCGCTTGCCTTTTGGCTCTATTTGAACTTTGACTACATGAAAGGATCTTGATCGCGATAGTGCGACATACAGCTGTCCGTGGCTAAACACCGGTTGAGGTAAATAAATGCCTACTTGATCTAGTGTTTGACCTTGAGCTTTATTTATAGTTATACAAAAAAGCCAAACGTACTGGAAACTGCCTCCTTTTGAAGTAAAATGGCATAGAAGTATCTGATGGCGTAAGGTCAAGGCGAGGAAGTAGGACATTGTTTCCAACATTTACGCCAGTAATAATTTCCAGGTGTAAGCAATTGTCATGCATCTTCCGAACCAACAGCCTGGTACCGTTCAACAGACCTTGGGTAACATTAATATTTCACAACAAAATAACAATTGAGCCTTCTTTTAGTCGAAGGGTATGAGATGGCAATCCACTTATGTCTATGCTGTCTAAAAATTCTGTTGGGCATTGTAGAAGTTCACTATCATCTTCAGAAATATAATTATTCACACTGATGTAAGTGCTCGATGATCCTTGGGATTAGCTCTAAAACGTTGTCATTGATTTCTTTACAATGTTCATTTTTAGGTGCTAAAATCGCTATTTTTGAAAAGCGTGAAATATCTTTCAGCGTGGAAACTTCGTTTCCATATATTTCAGTGATGATATCAGTTTTAGGAATGATGGAGTGTGGTAAGTCGACTAATTATGAATTTTCTCCATCGACGTGAGGGTATTCACCGTTACCAATTTGTATCAAGAAGTTTGCAAAGTCACGTTGATCTGTATCCGCCCGCATATTTTTGTTGAGTTAAAAACATTGAATAATGGCCACAAAGGAGAGAACCTTACTGACATTTGGACTGAAGCTGCTCTAGATGCATGAGGCACAACAGGCAATACCTGCCTAAAATCTCCACCTAAGATGATAATTTTTCCTCCGAAAGGCACGTCGTTATTCATGATGTCCTTGAGCAGCCGATTTACACACATCATCGCGAGCTTATTAGCCATAGGGGCTTCATCCCAGATGATAAGTTTTGCTGAACGAATATAAAACGCTTCCTTGCTGTGAACTTTTATTCCTGACACAGAACTTTCATGTAAATGTAGAGGTAACTTGAACTGGCTGTGTACAGTGCGCCCCTGAGGTAGTAACATTGCTGCAATACCAGTCCATGCAACAGAAACTACATTTAATCCCAAATTTGTGCAACTGTGAATCAAGCATTGGTAAAGAAATGTTTTCCCGGTGCCCCCTGGACCGTCAATGAAATATGCATTACTCATTCTTTCATTGCTGTTTTGTACTAACCCCAAAATTTCTGTAATTATAGCCGTTTGGTTTTCTTTTGCTTGGTTTTTCATCCGACTTAATTGATCCTCATTATGTTTTGGATAATTCATTGGTAAATTTATCTGAGGGAAACTATCAATAATAGAATAATAATTCGAGAGAATTAATGGGAAGACCATGGAGCTTTAATGTATTAGAAATAGGTATAAGAGCGAACTGATATGCAATGTTAGGTTCGTGAAACTGCTGAGCCATTTTTATGAGATATATAAGTTACTCCTTTGTGCCATTTTTATCTGACGTGATCATTGCACGCCTTTGTGAAACCTTGGCTGTGAAGCTATTAATAGCCCTCTGATGTCTTAATACCATATATGGACATATCTGCATCTTGTCCCCTTATTGGCCAGTGATTTATATTTTGGAAGGGGTCGTGACCAATCAAATTTTAGCACGCAGTTACCTTTGTGTTGCGTCGTCATTTGCTTTGTTTCGAGGCATTTCTTCCTTGCAGCCAAGTAGGCTAGACGTATTCCGATATTCTAGGGAAAGTGCCCGCGTTCAAGGTGAAACCATGGCGAGGTGTCTGTATGTCGTAATCAGTAATTGTTTTACTGTAGTTCAGTTTCATATTTCGGCAATTTAAAACTCTTATTCTGTGTTAGTTTTCTTTTGTCGCGTGTACTTGCCCCCTCCCGATATTTTCCCTCCGCCCTTTGTGTGCGTGTAATTGCTGGTGAGTTTTTGTTTTGTATGATAGTGTTATTTTCATTTATTTTGATAACGTAGTTTTTGTACTTTAATGGTTGAAAGTCATGTATGTGGGCTTGTCTTCGCTTTACTCTGGTGTGCTTGACGGTGGTTTGCCTACCTTGTAGGGGACACCTTTGGGTCTGTCATCCAGAGTGCATCTTATCGTAGAACAACATAACGGGATTGGAGATTATTTTTCTTGCTTCCCGTAATGCTTTGTTCTTTATCTTAAAGAGTTCACAAAAGGAGGTCTCGCCTTTGCTATTTTGCTGGTGACCTAACCTGTGATATTCTTGTGTCTGTGAATGCCCATATTTTGCGCATCACATATTTTCGTCGTCTTTGTGTGCCCTTATCTCCTACGCATACTTTCAATTTTTAAAGTATATTTTTGGCTTTGCCGATAATTTAATGTAATTTTTCCTTTTGTCTAAATTCCTATTTTTCTCGTAACTCACTAGATCTTGCATGTGCCTCCGCGTCTTTCTTCCTCATTCCTCCCCTCCCTCTCACCCCTCTCCACCCCTTTCTGAACCATTGTACCCCCCTCCTATTTTGTTCATCCCTTTTGACACGCTTTGTCTAAATTTTTAGAACGTATCTTGACTTCGTAGAGTGTAGTCGTTTCTGAGTTTTGTCTTTTTTATCTAATTGCGACATACTTACATTTAGTCATCGTTTTATCTTGCCTTGAACACGTTACCTTAACTTATCTTATTTTATTTCATTTTAATATAATTTAATTTAGTATATTTTCGATTTTCTTCCTAATTTGTATTTTTTTTTTGCGGTAAATTAATTTTGTGTTTAATTTGTTGGTCATTTCTCTTCTTGCTTTTAATATCACTGGGATCGTTGTACATTGTGGTTCTTATTTAAATACATTTTATCTTTGCCTAAGTATCTCTGCTTTTGCGTCACGCCTTATTTTAATTTTTGTTACCTTCTTCGAGTTTTGTCTGGTTTTTACTACATTTTGGTTTGTCGGTCTTATTGGCGTACTTGTGACGTTAATACGACCTACACGGCCTCTGATTTAAATTTGTTCATCTTTGGATTTTACTGTAGTTTAATTTTAATTAGCTTTCCCCCTTTCTTTTGGGATTGCTTTCTGGTTTGCCTTTTAAAATTTGGGCCCAGCGAAAGCCAAACAAGACTGCGATCTCCCCGTTTTTCTTTCTTCTATTTTATTTTTATTTTATATTTCTTCGGGGATAGGGGAAGAGCTTCAGCTACGTTTCCACTGACGTCTGCTGCGTACGTAAGTATATGTTTATTTCTATTACTTCATCTTAAGTTGCGTACAAATGGATTTCAGAGCGTGGTTTGGAGACAAAATCACCTTTCTAATTTAACAATTTTTTTCCAGCTGATCGTTCCTGAGACTTCGAGCTGAATTGCATTGTGAAACGTTTCCATCCTTTTCGTACCTATAGTATAATGTTGTCTTTCTGAGTTTTAAGGTGCTGAGAATTTCATGAAAGAGGAGAAAGGTCTGGTATGGTCTATCAACATTTGAAAAACACACAGCCGCAAACAGTATGTTTCGTGTGAGGATGACGACTTGGTGCCCGTGAGTAAATTACCACGTGGGAAAGCAACATCTTACGGTAATGTGATGTGCACTTATTTATTTCTTCTCGTAATACTGTTTAGATACCTTTTATATTTTTGAAGTAGTTTGAAATTAGTAGTCTTTGTAGTCCTTTTTCTTATCTCGTTGGTGTGTACCGTGCTGTGTTTTTAATATTTTTCGTCATGGATAAATCTATTAAGCAGGAAGTTCGTTTACCGTCCTATAATTTTGAGTCGTTGACTGCACCTATTTCTTCAAGTAAGGCTATTCCAGAACCCCAATTTTTTAGTGTACCGAAGGACTTACTTATGTTTGACCCGTTGTCTAGTGGCTACGTTTCTAATCCTACCAGTGGTGGTCATTCTGACAACGTTGCATCCATTGTGAGCAGGTGGAATCTTACTTTTTCCGGGGAAAATAACACATCTTCAGTTTTTTGGTTCATTCAGAGGATTGAGGAACTGTGTCAGTGCCATGACATAAGTCCCGATAAGATAGTTCGTTGCCTACCAATTTTACTTTCTGGTAAAGCGTTGCAGTGGTACAGGGTGTCACCATTCCATTACACTTCATGGAACGAATTTGTGTGCAACATAAAAGCCCGTTTCACTCCCCAAGATTTCGCGTATGCTTTGAAACAGGAAATCTACGCTCGAACTCAGGGCCCCTCCGAGAAGATTGACGATTATGTCACGGCTGTACGCCTCCTCACAGCCAATTTGCCTCAGCCATTCCACCCACAGGAACTTTTCGAAATTATTTATAGGAATTTAAATCCTATATATAAGTACTTCATACGTCGCATTTCGGTACGCTGTATTGAGGACATAATTCTACATGGACGCGAATATGAGAACAATTCTCGGTCGAGTTTGAGTTATGTTCCACCCCCTATTTCCCACGAAGTCATGTTTCCTGAACTAGCTTGTGCGACTAGCACACAGCATGCATTTACTTCTGTGGCCCATCCCGTTATCTCAAACAAGACTGTCTCTTTTAATCTCCCCTCTCGTCCTCCCATAAATCACGTCCAAAGTGATAGTCACGCTGCCAGCCAAACTCATTCTACCTCCCGTGTCCACAATAATCCTCCAGATACCAAACGTGTCTCCGCAAATATCTTATGTTGGAATTGCAACAATCACGGTCATAACTTCCGTGAATGTGCCGCTAGATCCCGTAAGTTCTGCTACGGTTGTGGGATGTCAGATGTGACTAAATTGACCTGTCCAAATTGTAATTTCAACCAGGAAAACTGTTGAAGTGCTGTCCTGAGTTCGACCCGTCGGGCAGCCCTAAAAGCAGGTATCGCGATCCTTATCTTTGTTTTGCTTCTGTATCGCAACCTTGGGTCACATTATCTTTTCATCATGTCACAACTCAAGCCATTTTGGATTCTGGAGCCACGGAGAGCTTTATCCTTCGCTCTGTGGCGGAACAAATTCCAGCGCTGCGCATCTGTCCTCACGAGGATGGACGTGAGCGAAAGTTCGTGTCAGCTGGTTCATCTACTATCAACGTTACCGGTACTGTTTTATGTCATCTCAAGATCCATGGTTTTTCATGGGATCACCAGTTCCACGTAGTTGATAATTTATCCACCCAAGTCCTTTTAGGGACAGATTTCATGCGCAAAACAGGTTTACAATTAGATTTTGCGAGTAATTCCTTTAGCTTTCTGTTTCATTCCAACAAACAATTCCCGTTCGAAGAATGCACCTCTCGTGTTAGTGAAGTGTCCACAGTGCATTCTGTCCAGCTGCCTCTGTCGTTATTTTCGGAAGAGCGTGATGTGCTGGGTGATTTGGTGAACGAATTCTCGGATGTCCTCACAGATAAATTAGGTTCAGCGGTAGGTCACGAATGTCATATCGATCTCACAGACAATGTCCCGGTTCGATCCCCGCCATTTGCATGTTCACCTCCAAAGCTGTTGGCTATGAGAAAATATGTCAAAGAGCTACAAGATAAAGGAGTAGTCGTTCCTTCCAAGTCGGCGTATGGTTCTCCAGCTTTTCTGATTCCCAAGAAAGACGGCGAATATAGATTAGTTGTCGACTACAGGAAGCTGAATAAGAAGGTTGTTTTCGACAATTTTCCGTTACCTACACTCGACAGCGCTTTTCAGCATTTTCATGGAGCTAACTATTATTCTATTATTGATCTCAATTCCGCATATCATCAAATTCCGTTGGACGCCGAGAGCCGTGATTTTACCGCCTTTTCCACACCTTTTGGGTTATTCACATTCAATAGATTGCCTATGGGTATCGCTGTCGGAGCACAAATTCTTAGTCGTGTGTTAGATGATCTCTTGGGTGACTTGAAATTTAAGTTTGTCTTCAATTATTTAGATGACCTTGTTGTTTATAGCAAATCTTTCGAGGAGCACGTAACTCATCTCCGTGAAGTTTTCTCTCGCCTCAGAAAAGCGGGACTCACTATCAATCCCGAAAAGACCTCTTTGGCCCGCACGCAGATCAAGTTTTTAGGACATGTGCTGTCGACTAACGGTATTAGCGTCATGCCTGATAGAGTTGAATGTATTAAGAATCTACCGGTGCCTACCTCTGTGAAAGCTCTACGCCGTGCCATGGGCATGTTTGGGTTTTATTCCAGGTTTATCAGACATTTCTCAGATATTTCGGCTCCATTGAATGCCCTCAAAAAGAAGAACGCTAAATTTATATGGGGTCCAGAGCAAGATAAAGCTTTTAACACTTTAAAAGAGAGTCTTATATCTGCCCCTGTGTTGCAAGCTCCAGATTTCGAGTCTAGGTTCTTCCTCCATTGCGACGCTAGTGATCTAGCTGTGTCAAGCGTTTTAAGTCAACACGTGGACGGGAAGTTTGCGCCTGTAGCTTTTGCTAGTCGCATGCTTAATGAACATGAACGTCGCTATTCCATCTTTGAAAAAGAGTCCCTTGCTGTTGTCTTTGGCTGCGAGAAATTCAGGAGTTTCCTAGAACATCGCCATTTCACTGTCTACACCGATAATGAAGCTCTGAGATGGAGCATGTCGCATGTAAAGAAACTTGGTCGTATCAATCGGTGGATTTTGAGACTATCGTCGTTCAAGTTCGACATTGTACACGTGAAAGGTAGTGAAAACTCTGTGGCTGATTGTCTCTCGCGCATGTTCGAGGATTCCACTATTTCCGCTCCTAGTCAAATTGTTCCTCCTTCTGTCGAAACTTCACCTCAGGAAATGCCTGAAAATGTGTTTTTATTACAGTTTAGTCCATGGTCCTTCGTAGATATACGTAAGTTTCAGGCAGATGATCTTTATTGTCGTGAACTCCGTGAGAAAATTACCAACAAGGACCCCACTGTGAGTGAATTTTGTGTCCGTAATGATGTAATTGGCCGTCTCCTCCCTGGTTCAAACTCCTTCAGAATTTTCGCCCCTGAGAATGTTCGTAATATGCTCTTAACATACTATCATTCTTCGGCTATAGGCTTACACGTTGGAATGTACCGTACTTTACGCAAAATTGACTCTGAATTCTATTGGCCTACAATCAAACCAGATGTGTTTGATTTTGTAAAAAAATGTCACACCTGTCAACGCTCTAAACCAGCGCAAAATACGCAGATAGGTTTGCATAGTGCTCATGTTGTTACTCGTCCTGGAGAACGGTTATTTATTGACATATTCGGTCCTATGACACGTTCTAAGTCTGGTCATCAGGCGATTTTGACAGTGATCGACGGTTTTTCTAAGTTTGTCTGGCTCTTTCCTGTTAAGGACATTTCTGCAAAAGGGACGGTCCATTTATTATGTAAGCATATTTTTGCTATATTTGGCCCGCCCAAGTTCCTTGTTACCGATAATGCTACCATCTTCAAGTCCAAAACTTTCAAATCTATGACCTTCAGTTGGGGCATTAATCACGTGTTATTGGCGCCATTCAGACCACAAGGCAATCAGGTAGAGAGATTTCATCGTAATCTGAAAGCTTGTCTAACCGCCTTCCATAATGTGGAACAATCCAATTGGGATGTTAACTTGCATTATTTTACCTTAGGTTTTAATACCTCGTTTCATTCGTCTATTCAAACCACACCTGCGGAATTGTTTATAGGCCGTAAACTTGTTGATCCCCTGATGCTCCGTTGGAATATCGAGTATTTGTCTATCCCGTCTCGAACCGTCTCTACTCAAGAGAAATGGGATTCCGCCGTCGCTAGCCTTAAGCGGGCTAGACAGAAGGTCTCAGCACGGTACAACCAGCGTAGAAAACCTGTTCATTTTCAGATAGGAAATAGGGTTTTGGTACGACTACACCCTATTAGTAACGCAGCTTCCGGCATCTCCAGTAAACTGTGTTTGCGGTGGTCCGAACCAAGGACCATAACCAGGTTCCTGAACAACGTGACTGTGGAAATGATTTCTAATGACGATCCTCAACTAATTTCTGTTTCTCATGTAGCAAATCTTAAGAAATACCATGAATGATGTGGTGTCTGTGTAATTATTTGTTTATCTAGAGTATGTATTTCTTTCAGTGTTTTGACGCTGCGATCCCAGTGTTGATGTTTTTACAGGATCCCTGCCTGTTTATTTTAGTTTAGTGTGTCCATGATTGTTTTCAGTATCTCTTAACCGTCCGCCCGTGTTATCGCGCGCTGTTTTCTTTCTCTCTCCCTTACCCCACACCGCATCCAAGTTGTGTAATATCATTTTATCAATGGTTGTGACGACAGAACATTCCATTGGAAATATAGGGTGCTCCACAGATTAAGTTTTATTAACCATTTATACCACAATGTAACTGTTTTGTTTTTTTCTATATTAGGAATATTGGGAGGAAGGAAAATCTCTGCAGCCTTGACGTCAACTGCAATGGTCCTGGGTTCCCCCTTGTTCATCTTCAGGCCTTTGGATTACAACTTCTCGTTATTCTTCGGAAATTTCAAAAACAGAAAAATGTTATTCCTTGTGAGATAACTCATAACTTATATGTTAATTTTTTTTTCTCCCTAGTCAAAATTTGCTGCCAACGTGTTTAGTGAATTGAGTGTTTTGTGTGATAAGGTCGGTACCACCTTCTCTCATGGGGCACTGCTTCGCTGGCATTTTAGGCAGCGGATTTTGTATTCGTTGCGTTTTTGCACCTAAATTTCATTTTTCTAGGTTTACTTAGCCAAAATTCCCCTCACTCATTTAACTGCTTGTGCGTTTGATGTATACTTCAAAGAGATGGACTTGTGCTATACCAAGCCTCTGTGAAAGGCAATGAGTTTGGAACTCTAATGTGAGCTACTCCGTGTGTTTGTGTGATATGAGACTCTCTCCTTGCGAGCCATTTTATGAATGAAACAAGAGTGCATCTTATACCATATATACAAAAAAAAAATGTTTTGTGTATGTATTTTTGTAAACATTTTTTTTTTCAAGGAAGTGGGTGAATTTTGAGCCATTTTTATGAGATATATAAGTTACTCCTTTGTGCCATTTTTATCTGACGTGATCATTGCACGCCTTTGTGAAACCTTGGCTGTGAAGCTATTATTAGCCCTCTGATGTCTTAATACCATATATGGACATATCTGCATCTTGTCCCCTTATTGGCCAGTGATTTATATTTTGGAAGGGGTCGTGACCAATCAAATTTTAGCACGCAGTTACCTTTGTGTTGCGTCGTCATTTGCTTTGTTTCGAGGCATTTCTTCCTTGCAGCCAAGTAGGCTAGACGTATTCCGATATTCTAGGGAAAGTGCCCGCGTTCAAGGTGAAACCATGGCGAGGTGTCTGTATGTCGTAATCAGTAATTGTTTTACTGTAGTTCAGTTTCATATTTCGGCAATTTAAAACTCTTATTCTGTGTTAGTTTTCTTTTGTCGCGTGTAATTGCCCCCTCCCGATATTTTCCCTCCGCCCTTTGTGTGCGTGTAATTGCTGGTGAGTTTTTGTTTTGTATGATAGTGTTATTTTCATTTATTTTGATAACGTTGTTTTTGTACTTTAATGGTTGAAAGTCATGTATGTGGGCTTGTCTTCGCTTTACTCTGGTGTGCTTGACGGTGGTTTGCCTACCTTGTAGGGGACACCTTTGGGTCTGTCATCCAGCCAGAGTGCATCTTATCGTAGAACAACATAACGGGATTGGAGATTATTTTTCTTGCTTCCCGTAATGCTTTGTTCTTTATCTTAAAGAGTTCACAAAAGGAGGTCTCGCCTTTGCTATTTTGCTGGTGACCTAACCTGTGATATTCTTGTGTCTGTGAATGCCCATATTTTGCGCATCACATATTTTCGTCGTCTTTGTGTGCCCTTATCTCCTACGCATACTTTCAATTTTTAAAGTATATTTTTGGCTTTGCCGATAATTTAATGTAATTTTTCCTTTTGTCTAAATTCCTATTTTTCTCGTAACTCACTAGATCTTGCATGTGCCTCCGCGTCTTTCTTCCTCATTCCTCCCCTCCCTCTCACCCCTCTCCACCCCTTTCTGAACCATTGTACCCCCCTCCTATTTTGTTCATCCCTTTTGACACGCTTTGTCTAAATTTTTAGAACGTATCTTGACTTCGTAGAGTGTAGTCGTTTCTGAGTTTTGTCTTTTTTATCTAATTGCGACATACTTACATTTAGTCATCGTTTTATCTTGCCTTGAACACGTTACCTTAACTTATCTTATTTTATTTCATTTTAATATAATTTAATTTAGTATATTTTCGATTTTCTTCCTAATTTGTATTTTTTTTTTGCGGTAAATTAATTTTGTGTTTAATTTGTTGGTCATTTCTCTTCTTGCTTTTAATATCTCTGGGATCGTTGTACATTGTGGTTCTTATTTAAATACATTTTATCTTTGCCTAAGTATCTCTGCTTTTGCGTCACGCCTTATTTTAATTTTTGTTACCTTCTTCGAGTTTTGTCTGGTTTTTACTACATTTTGGTTTGTCGGTCTTATTGGCGTACTTGTGACGTTAATACGACCTACACGGCCTCTGATTTAAATTTGTTCATCTTTGGATTTTACTGTAGTTTAATTTTAATTAGCTTTCCCCCTTTCTTTTGGGATTGCTTTCTGGTTTGCCTTTTAAAATTTGGGCCCAGCGAAAGCCAAACAAGACTGCGATCTCCCCGTTTTTCTTTCTTCTATTTTATTTTTATTTTATATTTCTTCGGGGATAGGGGAAGAGCTTCAGCTACGTTTCCACTGACGTCTGCTGCGTACGTAAGTATATGTTTATTTCTATTACTTCATCTTAAGTTGCGTACACTGCTGATAATCTTCTGATAATGAATTCTTGAAAATGCCCCATAACTGCCTTACATTTGAAGGGGTCTGTAAGATACATATGTAAGAAAACAGTTGTCGTAACTGAGAAGGCATCTGAAATTGTGACGCTTCTGCCAAGCAACGCTGCCATTCAAAATCATCAATCAGCAAACCTCGCTCCTTAGCTGTTTCTTTAAAACTAGAATAGACAACGGCTTTGTATGTTCGTAGATCTTAAAAGCTGATAGCCCCCTATGACGTGAAGCACTAACATGCGAAAATAATACCTTTCTGTTTCTGTAGGCGAAACATTATACATTCTGCCTATAGTTTTTGAAACATTTTTTCTTTTTTTTCCACTGGCAGTTGCTCTTATTCCAGACGTAATGTACTGGTGTTTCAGGATATATATACGGACTTCTGGCTTGCGAATCCCGTTCTGCTTATTGTACGGATACATGCGACTTTAGCGCCCGAGTGGTGCAGGTAGACGTTAACGATATCATGTATGGATACATGCGTCATTAGCGCCCGAGTGGAGCAGGTAGAAGTTAACGATAACATGACGTATTCAGGGAACTGATCGCCCTATACCAGTGAATGTCATAATTATATTGGATGTATTGAAACACCAAACGAACGAAATAAAACAAAACATTGCATGAAGAAATATTCTGTTTTGGCGTGATTCAAACCGCATAGAAGATTTTTAAGTGAATGCGTTATGTCCCCAAGGAGATTCGATCTCTGTTAATATGAAGATGTTTACGGGGATTCACATTACTACCATGGAAACCACGATGAAGATGTGCACTCTACTTTACCGGACTATCATGATACAGAGTAAGTCGTTGTCACCTAGGGACAGTTCATCAAGTTGGATTCATTATTGGGGCGGCGTTGAATATCATGATACGGTGTTAGTCGTTGTCGCCTAACGACAATATGTCCATCAAGTTATTCGATTCTATTTTCGTGTGACCTTGAAGGAAGTAATATTCGCGATTATTTTAATACGCGGATGATATAATCAAGTAAGGTGGGTATCAATCGATAATGCGTGACGGGCATTACATTTTAAGACAACAAACGACGTCGTAGCGCGAATACTTCCCGAGATATTTCAGTTTTAGTAAAGGGTGAATTTTTTTGAAAACTGTTCTAATGTATAAGATTATTTTGGCCTGACAGTCTGAGGAAAGGGTTCTTGAAGAATATCAATAAATGTAAAACTAAAATAATGGAAAGCATCATGAAGAAATCAGAAGCCCCTAGCGTCTTAAATAAGCCTTCCGGCATGATTTGTGCTTCCGTTCTCTATATAGAGGAGATATATCATTATAAATACCCTTCTCGAATAATCTTGGTGATCAATTGTTTCGATAGTTATATTCGTAGTAATAACCAGGCTTAACTGCCAATTTTTCGTGAAGAAATAGCTTTAACAAATGGTGTATTCTGCTTAGATACTTAGCTCTCGTGGTACAGTGGTTAATGTTGTTGGTTCCCACCTCGGAGGCACAGCTGCAATTCCTGGATCTGCCAAGAAATTTAATCTGGCTTGAGGTACTTAAACGGTATCGTTTACAGACAAGACATCCAAGTGATGTTAACTACATAATCGTGTACTCTTAGTTCCATTATATAATCAAGCCAATATTGATGGCATTTGGCTCAACACACGAAACTGCCCAATATAAAGATCCCCTGTTAGGTTGGTTACTAAATATTATGAAACTAAAAGTTGTAATAGTTGTGTCTTCCTCTGACGTAACCTCCAGGAGATCACTCCTGCCTGGCTGGAACGGTAGCGAACGTCGCTGATAGTTCCTAGCATCAGGCGCGGTGGCCAAGAACGCTAACGTGCTACCTCGTGACTCGCTGGAATCGGGAGACCGTGGGTTCGAATCCCACCTCTGCCGTCCTGAAAATGATTTTCCTGGTTTCCCATTTTCACCACCAGGCAAATGTCGGGCCTTTCAATAGGTCCACGGCCGATTTCCTTTCAGAATTCCTTCCCTGAAAAATGCATGGTCGTTGGCTGCATTATTATTCTCAAGTCAATCGCTCCGAATTGCAAATGCTCACTTCCTAGTTCGTTCGCCATTCGTTTGCGTAATGTGCATGCATCCTTAGAAGGTGAAATGTTTGATGTATAGTGAAAACTTCACACCTTGTACTTACCATTGTCACTAGGCATGTGATCAATAGGAGGCTGAGACACTTACCCTTGCCACTTGGCATGCGAGCACCAAAAGGGTGTAGTGTTCTAAACACTTACCGCTAGACGAGTAAGTATCAGGAGGCCTAGACACTTACCCTTGCCACTTGGCATGCAAGCATCAGTGTGAAGTGTTCAAGAGACCGCTCGACATGCGAGTATCACAAGTTCTAGACACTTATCGGTGCCACTACCACTAGGCATGTGAACATCAGTAGTCTGAGCGTAAAGTGTTCAAGTGACCGCTAGACGTGTAAGTATCACAAGGCCTAGACACTTATAGTTGCCGATAGACATGCGAGTATCACAAGGTCTAGACAATTACCGTTGCCGCTAGGTTGCAAGCATCAGTAGGCTGAGCGTGAAGTGTTCAAGAGACCGCTAGACATGTGAGTACCACAAGGCCTAGACACTTATCGTTGCCGATAGGCATGCAAGCATAAGTAGACTGAGCGTGAAGTGTTCAAGAGACCGCTAGACATGCGAATATCACAAGGTCTAGACACTTACCGTTGCCGCTAGGTATGTGAGCATAAGTAGGCTGAGCGTGAAGTGTTCAAGAGACCGCTAGACATGCGAATATCACAAGGTCTAGACAATTACCGTTGCCGCTAGGCATGTGAGCATAAGTAGGCTGAGCGTGAAGTGTTCAAGAGACCGCTAGACATGCGAGTATCACAAGGCCTAGACACTTATCTTTGCCGATAGGCATGCGAGCATAAGTAGGCTGAGCGGTAAGTTTTCAAGAGACCGCTAGACATGCGAGTAACACAAGGTCTGGACACTTACCGTTGCCGCTAGGCATGTGATCATAAGTAGGCTGAGCGTGAAATTTTCAAGAGACCACTAGACATGCGAGTATCACAAGGTCTGGACACTTACCGTTGCCGCTAGGCATGCGAACATCAGGAGGCTGAGGGTAATCTTGGCTACCATGGTTACTGTAGTCTGCTTGAATCAGCTGAGCAACTGGCTGACTGTAGCACAGCCAAGGTATTTATATGATTACATTCACCTTCATTGCTAACAAATTTCTACTCTTAAACAACATGGTAAGAGATGCTAAAAATTGTTACAGCTATCCAAACAATACGCGCAAGTCTGCCACTTGTGTTAACGAAAGTATGGCGAGAATCCTTGAGAATGACGCATTACAGTACATGAGTTTAGTGCCAACTAACAATCAATCATGGGCTCCAGATCTGCTGAAGGCTCCATCCCCGGCACATAAACTAATATACTCTGCTTTGAAGAATCTTAGAAACAGAATGTCGCACTATGTTGTCTCATGAATAATCTGCCCTTCCACAGTCCGCCAATAACAATAACGTAATAAATAATATATGTTTAACTTGGGTTAAACCCAGAGAGTCCAGTCAGCTTACGATTGTCTTGGAAATAGATCGGGGGTAGGCAACCTCTCCTGAAATGTTTGTTAAGCCAGGAGTTAACTGTCAGCTACGTTCCCCCTAGAGCAGCGCTGTCCAACGTGGCGCCCCATGTGTATTTTCCTGGCGCCCTTCATTAGCATTTTGTTATGTCAATGAGTTTTAAATATTGATTTAATTTTCAAGAAAAAACTTTTTTCTTCGGGACATCTAGCCAGTCACACCCACGAAGCATATTTATCTACGCAAGTCTTTTCCTGTTTCCTCTCATCAGGAGGGTACCTACTTGCCATAACGGTGCTTACATCCCTTCTCGGAACTGCGGTCCCTGCTGTGCCATAAACATTTCTGCCATACAAAAGACACTCCCTCCTCCGGAATTTGCGCCTTCGTCAGGTCTCAACTGGTTGGGAATTAGAGACAAAGTTACTTAAAACCCAACAAACCTATGCCGCTAACAGTAAGTTCGATCATTTGAAGAGTGTTATTAATCGATAGCGACGGAAAGATATCCAACCAACGAAACATTCAGTATAACTTGAGAGTTCGTGGATGATGGTTCTGGTGTTGTGATACAGTATGGCTAAAAGGCAAAGAACTTACAGTTTCAACAGTGATTGGGAAAATCAGTATTGTTTTGTCAAATTTAGAGAAAACTCCGTGTGCTTATTGTGTAATTGTAGTGTGTCTGTTCCGAAGAAAAGTAACGTAGAACGACAATTTTCGACAAATCACAAGGACTTAAATAGTAAATTTCCTGTTAATTCCGAATTACGAAAACACAAAATTAGAGACTTAATGTCTAATTTAAAATTACAGCACAGTGCGTTTAAAAGGCCAGTTGAGCAAAATAGTAATGTGACAATGGCCTCTTACAAAGTCTGTTACGTTTTAGTTAATAGAAAGAAACCTTTCAGTGACGGAGAAGTAGTTAAGGAAGCAATGGTCAGTGGCGCGGAATCTCTGTTCGATGGTCACAAAGATAAATCTTCACTGATGTCTTCCATAAAAGGACATCAATTGTCTCACCAAACTGTTGCTAGACGGGTTGAAGAGATATCTAGCAACTTAGAATCTCAATAATATTGTATCAGGACCTGCAGTCGAGTGAACATTATTCGCTTCAGTTTGATGAAAACACTGATATTGCACAGTTGTGTGTATTTATTAGAATGATCTTTCATGATTTTACGATTAAGGAGGGGTTTGTAAAAGTTTTGCCACTTCATGGATGTACTAGGGGAGAAGACATATTTAACGCATTCCTGAATTTTGTGAAAGATAGGAACATTCCACTCTCTAAACAGATGGTGCGCCTTCAATGACTGGTAGGAGTAATGCGTTTCTTGCTCTTTGTGCTAAAGATGATTCATTTCCAAAATGTATTTGTTATGATTGCGTATTCCATGAGGAAGCTTTATGCACAAAGGTTTTGATGTTCGACCATCTCATGGAAGTTGTAACTCGTGCAGTAAATTACGTCAGATCATCCCTTACACATCACCGATTGTTTAGAAACCTTTTGAATATATCAGATTCTGAGCATGGTGACGCAATTCTTCACGCTTACGTTAGGTGGCTTAGTAGGGGGAGAATCTGGAACAATTTTGCAGTCTTCTGAATGAGATCAGAGATTTTCTGAAATCTTCTCGGCAATATTGTCAAGAACTTATGAGAGATCATGGCTACTAGAGTTAGGTGGAGGTGTTCGAACAAGGATCGTTCTGCCCATTTATGCACGAATGCACCTTGTTTTGTAGCACAATACATTTTGGTTCCCACGATATCGTTTTAAAGCTCATAGTGCAGGCTAAAACTTGCGTATGTAAATGTTATTCTTAACCTACCAGACTTAAGTTATAAGAAAACTTAAATATACTACTAGAATTAAAGTGGCCACTGTGTTATTAACTAAGCTATATAAATTACAAACAGTATATTTAAGCAAGTAGTTACGCGAAGAACTATACAGCCTATTTTAATAGTATGTTAATTGCCTCTATCAACACACAAAATTGCAGTTTGATTGATGTAATAGATTCGTATATATTGAGAACTGTCCAAATAATTCGGATAACCGCCATGTTGTATTTTTAGCCTATTTTCATTTTATGAAAAAAAAATAGGCTTATGAGATCGCCTTTTGTCCGTGTGTCTGTGTGTGCGTGTGTATATGATTCGTGAGTATGTCCCCCCTAATAACCTCTAAAAATCTGGAGCAATTTCAATGAAACTCGGTAAGATCTTAGCACCATTGTGGTCGACCCCGACCGTGTCCTTGAAATTTTATTGTCTCTCACCAATCCAACATGGCTGCTGTGCGAAATATTTCACCAGCATTCTGTATTTCCGAAATTATTACAGATATCACCCTGAAATTCTGCACGGTGATAAAGGGCACTACTAGACGTTCATATATGAGACTTTCAAAAAACCTGGTAACTAAAAAACTAATATGGCTGCCAAGCGAATTTGAGACTTTTAAATAGACTTTCCTCGTGATTTAACCATCCAAACGTAATGAACTTGCTACATCAAATGTTTATACACATTGTAATGCACTGGCGTCTAATTTAGTTCAATTGTTTACATAACCTCAAAATGGCGGCTGGGTGAAATATTTCACTGGCATTCTATATCTCCCTAACTATTACAGATATTACCCTGAAATTTTGTACGGTGATAAAGGGCACTGCTACAGGTTTATCGATGTAACTTTCAAACATTGTGAGGTTTGAAGCCTTTTTTCAGTGTTGCCTAAGTAAACAAAAGTTTGGTGCTTTTCAGTCGGTCAACACGAATGTACCCAAATAGAGCTGGGTTATGCCCTAATACTGAAATAAATTACATAATATTAATAAATACACATCTTATGTAATTTATTTCAGGATCAGGGCATAACCCAGCTCTATTTGGGTACATTCGTGTTGACCGACTGAAAAGCACCAAACTTTCAAACACCTGTAATGTATAAAACGAACATGGCGGCAAAGCGAAGTTGAAACTTTTTAATAGACTTTTCTCGTGATTTTACAATCTGAGCGCAGTGAAATGTGGTACAGTAAATGATTATACATATTGTAATGCACTGGCGCTTGCCACGGTGGGTGAGTGGTTATAGTGTCGGATTACAACCCCAAGATTGCAGGTTCGCCCCTGGCCATGGTAAGTGATTTTTGAAGGCGACAAAAATCACGACACTCATGTCATACGTTGTTGGCATGTTAAAGAACCCATTTGAATTCAGTAGGCCGTGTTCAATGGCAAAATTAATCTCGGGATTTTCCGCCAACACAAAGTTCCTCCATTCCCTACTTGAAAGCGCTGTAGTGTCAAGGAGTTTAGATATCTAACCTCCTTGACTTTCATAGCGTTCAAAGGAACGACAAAATTCGACATGCAAGCTACCCTCTGGGTGTCAATTAACAAAGCTTGCACCAGGCACCCGAGGCCATACGATAATAATAATAATGCACTGGCATCTAATTTAGTTCAATTGCTTACATAACCTCATAACCGAAATTTTAAAACTAAGTTTTTATGTCTTGTGTCGTAATCATGCGATCGATGTGAAAGTTTGAATAATGAAGCTACGCAATAATTTTCCTTTAATGGCTCTATGGCCTATACATATATCAATCAAAACTGGCGAGCATCCGAAATATTTTGACAGTTCTCAATATCTACGAATCTTTTACAGCAATCAAACTGATAATCTTCATGTTTATTGAGGCTATGGACATAAGTTCACCTATATGACTTTCAGTAACCTGGTAACCACAAATCCAACATGCCGGCGACGCGAAGTATAAATATTTAAATGGACGTTTCTCGCGATTTAACCATCCAAGTGCAGTGAAAATTGGCACGTTAAATGCTTATACAAATGTCCACTGTTAATCCAGGGCTGCCCTGTCCTTGATGCATAACTTTTATGTGGTACGCCGTTGCTATGGTAGCCTCTATGTGTGGGTTGTTGACTATTTATATGTCTTCTGATTACTTGTTTTACCTCGCTTAATGTAACTTGTGAACATGCTGAACGCAGTCTTCAGAGAGACGTCAGGACGACAAAATGTCCATAGAACACGGCCTATAAGCCCGCGAAACAGAGATTCCAATTTCAACGCCGGTCGTGAAAGTCTGAATTTTTGCATCTACTAGCAAATCAACAATGAAAAACCCGCGTTCAAAATCAGGATTATATTTGTTCACATGCTAAGATGAAGGATGTAAGGCTATGTAGAAGACAGACTGGAACGCGTTGCAAAAAAAACACAGAAATGCGATTAAACACAACAAACGCCCAGCTATATGCGATCACATGACCGTATGACGACAACAACCATAGGTTCATTTAGCATGGAAGCAGACCCGAAAATTCTACACCGCGTAACAATGGGCAGACCTCTCGACATTATAGTATAGTACAGTACCTTATTTCAAGTCCCGGGGCACCTACTTCATCCCTGTCCCTACACACTACTACAGTCATCACATAAATACAGGTTATCAGACAAGTTCAACACATACCCAACTACATGAGGCAGTTGACCAAGATGTCCCAACCCATTAATCAACAAATTCATTCGGCATCACACATTTTACAATTAACTTGATTGTCGTTTCTGAAGGCGGCAATGTCTGCTGTTCTTTACACTGCTGTTAATGATCTGACAGTATGATTACACGCGGTATCTTGAGATTGTGTTTTTCTACCATTCATGGTTCTCTCCTTCTATGTTCTGAATTCATGACATTGTTCAATAAAACTTTAATGGGAAGATGTATTTTATCTCTTTGTTTAATAGTAATGCTTAAATCTACTGAGACCGTTAGTCGAGTCAACAACCACGATGACTTTCCTAACATCCCATAAGTCGAATAAAATTACCGTGAAAATCAGGCGAACTTCCTAATAGGCTGAGCGGCACGAAACAGTTCCCGACACACCGTCAGCAGAAGGCTGACAGGCACGAGGAAAGACACATAAACTTGACCACTGTCGATAAAGTAAGCCAGACTCCGCAACAAACGCAAACGCAAGAGAGTTCTGGGCATCGTGATAATAACTACAACTATCGTAGGAGGGAATGGAACAACGCTCCATATGCTCGAGATCAACAAGATGACCGTCGTAGTCATTGGAATCGGAGATTCGACCGAGGGACGAATGATAACCAACGTCACGAAAATTACCACCGCGGGAATAACGGAAGAAACCAACAGCACGGAAGTATCCGAAGGGACTATCGATACGCTAGAGGATATAACCGAGATCGAGACCCTAGATACCAGCCAGACAGAGATTGGAAAGGAAGAGCACGGGAGAGCCGTGAGTACCTCCAACAACTAAGAGAGCTGCAAATCCAAGAAGAGGGAGAACAGAGCACAACTTCGAGGGAAAATAGAGATTCGGCGCAGGAGACGGAGCACAACCAGCCCAGTACTTCTCGCCAGGATAATACAAAAAAAACGAAAAATTAACAGATTCTTGTCAGGTTGAGCACCGAGTAACTGCTACCATATTACTCTGGGAGCCAATCCAAGAAGACTTGTTGGACGAATGACGAATGACGAACCACAATTATGAGTTGACCCGTCTGCCCAAGATAGTAGCCACTTTGAACGAAGTCAACGTAGTCATTCTCATTGATACTGGGGCAATGATTAGTGTTATTTCCGCCGATTGCCATGCCAGATTAAAGGCCAACTCGGAGGTGACAGAGCTGCCTCTTTCAGATGTAAGAGTAAGAGGTGTCATACCTGACCGGGTTGTGACGTGCAAAATCCAGATTCTTTGTACTCTGAAGATTTCAAATCATGTTTATTTGCACGAATTTCTTGTAATGAAGGGCTTGCATCATGAAGCCATACTAGGCGCAGACTTCATTAGAAAATATGATGGTATCATTGACATGGGCCGTAACACGGTGGAGTTCAAGCCGAACGAACCCATTCAGATGAACCTAGTTGAAGAAGAACCGGAATTCCTATCCGAAGTCGACGTAGTCGAAAACTTGAATGGCAAGGAAATTGACGAGATACTCGATGCCGACGAAGAGGCAGAATCATTATCAGCACCCACACGAGAGAATCTTGATATAATATTGAACGAATACAGGGACATATTCGACACCACACCTGGTGAGATATTAGACTACGAATACGACCTTGTGCTACTGGATGATTCCCCATTCCAGAAGAAAATTTACCCGATTGCTGAGAAACATCGTGAAGAAGCTGCTAAGAAGATCCATGAGATGGAAGCAGCAGGCACAATCAAGAAATCACCGACTCCTTTCTTGAATCCCATAACGCCTGTGGTTAAGGTAGATGGAAGCTTGAGACTTTGTCTCGATGCCAGAGCCTTGAATGAACGCCTAGCTCCTGAGCACGACAGACCGCCCAAGATTAGGGACATTCTCAGGAAGTTCAAAGGAAAAAGGATATTTTCATCATTGGACTTGGTTCAGTCTTATTACCATATCAGATTATCTGAACATACTCAGAAATATACTGGATTCCTGTTTGATCAGACTACTTATGTCTTTCGAAAACTACCATTTGGATTGAAAAATGCCGGAGCCGCATTAATCAGAGCACTTGATGCCAAGCTGACTCCTGAAGTGAAGCAGAGAGTAATATGTTATGTGGATGACATAATCATAGCTTCAGAAACAGAAGAAGAGCATTTAAAGACATTGCGCCTTGTTTTTGAGAATCTTCGACAGGCGAATTTTAAGGTCAAATTTGACAAGTGTCGATTCTTTCAGAAAGAAGTGAAATTCGTAGGACACATAATCAATGGAGAAGGATACAGACCAAATCCGGCAAAGATTAGAACTGTTGCTGCATTTCCAACGCCAACCCGTGTGAAACACGTGAGACAATTCTTAGGAATTCTCCAATTCTTTGCTGCTCATTGTGAGAAGTATTCCGAGACTGTCGCACCTCTGCAAGGATTACTGAAAAAGAAATGCAGGTGGAACTGGAATGATGAATGCGAGATAGCTTTCAGGAGAGCTAAACAGATGCTAGTGGACTCAATTCAGTTAGAATATCCAGATTATTCCCGGAACTTTATTCTAGAAACTGATGCATCCGTCATTGGTAAAGGAGCCATTTTACTGCAGGAGGATGATGAGAAGAAACGTCATTACATCGCTTTCTTAAGCCGACGTTTAAGAGCACATGAATCTCACTACTTCCCGACCGAGATAGAAGCACTTGCAATAGTTTACGCAATTGAATACTGGCAGAAACTTCTGTTACGCCAGAGGATCATTGTAAGGACCGATCACCATGCACTGACCTTCATCTTAAGAACAAGACTGGCAAGCGACAGGATCACACGTTGGACGCTGTTTCTCCAACAGTTCGATTTGGAAATAGTTTATCGACCAGGCAGAGAGAATGTGTTGGCCGACATCCTCAGCCGGAATCCTGAAGCTACTGTTAATGCCATAGACATCGAGGGAGAATGCGAGGAACACCTTCGCCGACTTCGTCATCTACCCGAAGGACAGCGACGTGAGGAGGAACTCAGGCACATTATCCGTTTCCTGGAACGAAGAATGGATCCACAGGATGCTCATTATGCGAGAATTGCTGCTGTTGCAGATAATTACTTGATTTATCATCGTGTATTATACAAGTATGTGGACGAGGACCACACTCAACTGCGTGCAGTTATTCCTAGGAGATACCAAGAATCTGTTATTCTTATGGTTCATCTATCCATTGGTCATGGTGGAACAGACAAAACCATTGCAACCATCAAGGAATCTTTTACATGGAAAGGGTTAGGAGCCACCGTTAGACAGTGTTTACGTGCGTGCGACGCATGCCAGCGGAACAAATACACGTCACACTTGTTGCAGGAACAACCTGGACCAATACTCCCAAATCAACCTAGAGAGTTATACGCACAGGACCTGTATGGCCCAATACCTAAGGCTCGTCGTGGGAATCGATACATCGTTGTAACTATTGATGTGTTCACGAAATATACGATGCTTCATCCGATTCAAAAAGCCACTGCATATCAGATTATTCAGTGGATTAGACGTCAAGTGATACCGGAGGCAGGAAAGTGAACCGTTTTTATCAGGTTCATTATTTTTTTTGTCATATTATTATTATTATTATTATTATTATTATTATCATCATTTCCTTCATGTCGCATTATTGTGACATACGTTTCTCGTCTTACCTACTGCGTTCAAACTTTGTAATTCTACGTAAATGTTTCGCCAGATGGTGAAACTTTTCACCCCTACCGACACAGTTTTACCGTTGGTTGAAGCATAACTTGTTGCTAAGCTTTGCGTCTCCCATTGGCCCCCTTTATGTTCTGGAGAGGGGGTGTTTCTACGACTTATTTTTCTCGAGCGCGTTACTGCGTTCCTTTTAGAGAAGGTTGCGTCCTTCCAATTTGAGCCGTCAGATAGACGGACGTGTGTGCAAGTGTCAGGCCTTTGCCCGCACCCAGAAAGCAACTAAACGTAAGTACGATTCGATCACTTGATTTATCTGGCATGCTATCATTTTTGAATTTCAGTTTATCCATTTTTTTATTTTATTTTTGTGTCTCCTTTGATTCACTTACAATTTCCCTTTCTTATGATGATGTGAATTCGATCCATGAACCCAAGTCCCTTCACCTTTGTTTACGTTAGTTTAGCGAAGCCTCTGTGTTTATTTGTCATCCCTACCTTTCATGTAATCGGTTTTATTTTTACTCAAATCTCTCAGGTCTGAAATATATGCTATTTTTCTGCGAGGCTTTCTAACGCTCTGTATTACGTCACAAATTGATGTGCACTCTTTCGAGGCATCTTTCATTTGATTGTCGTATCAGAGTTTTTTTTTTTTTGGGTCAAGGTATCATTGGAGTAACGGAGCCATGTCTCATTTCGCCTCCAAGTTGATCCTTCCCTCTGTTTTAGGAAAAGTGTGTGAGCGATGGTCTTTGTGTTAGTCACTGTCCATTCGTCATACCTTAATTCCTTTGTTTCTTCGTATGTCGCTATATTTTTAGACATTACTACCTCTATGTAAGCCTATATTTTCCTACAAAGCATATTTCTTAGCTGATTGATTTTTCCTTTCATTTCCTGTCCCGGTAATGTCAATTAATTTAATGTAATGCTCATTTCCTTTATTTTTATGTGTTAATTTTGTGTTGCTTCCTCTGGCTTCGTTATATTACGTAACTCCGTGTCATCCCCCACCCCCGTTTCCTACATACGCACCCCTCCCATCCCCACCACTTTCACCCCCTACCCCATGATTTCACAACATCATGAGCGTTTTTAGTTCTGTTCTTGGCGCGGGGCATTCTAGTCCAGGTCATCCTCGTAAGTAGAGGTGTTCTCTTATTCGTCCGTCCATACTCTCTATCTTTTTTTTTTTTTTGTATTTTAAATTTTGGTTATCGAGTCGCGCTTACGGTTTAGTTGCACATTGATTGTAAGTACATTTTAATTAATCTTGTTTCATCTTTGTTTGTGCTTAAGTTCATTTATACACTTTTCTCTTGATATTGTTTTTGTGTACCCTTTTCTTAGGTACCATCTTTAAATTTAATTTTATTTTGTTTGTTATTAAGTGATTTTAATACCTCTTCAAGTTTACCTTTCATTTTGTGTTTAAATTAATCCTTACTCTTATGCGCACCTGTTTTAGTTTACTTTAAATACATTAGTAAGTAGTTCACTTTGGTTTCGTCCTCTTTCATTTGTAATTTTAAGTTCCCTCATCTCTCGTTCGATTTCGTCGGTCTTGGCTTTGTACTGTAACGCAGTCACGACCTACACGCTTCTGGGTTCTTCGATCAATTAGATAAATTTAATTCCGCTTTTGATTTGTTTTAAACAATTCTTTCGTTTCCTTTTTTTTAAGTATCTTTCTTTCGATCCGGAATCTTGGGCCCAGCACGCATCGAAAGAGACATCCTTTACCCGCTCCTTAGCGATCCTGTTTAAGTTGTTGTTTTCGCTTCCACTGTATTCCTCATGCCTCTGATATTTTGTTTAACGTAAAAGCACAAGCGGTGCAAATGGTATATCAGAGCGTGGTTTAAACGCGAAATCGTTCCCTTTAGGTTACCAAACTTATATTTTTTTTTTCAATTATTACAATGTTGTCTTTCTGAGTTTAAGATACCTCTACTGAATTGTTCCCCCATCCCCGAAGAAAGTGTGGAGTGTGAAAGCATTTCTCGAGTGAACAAGACATCCAAAGAATCTAGTTCCGAGGTGAAGAGTGCAACAAGTTAGTGAGTATTTCGCAACGCTGGAATAGGACACATTACGGTATTGTGACCTTTATTTTACTAAGTTAAAGTGTTTTACTTTTCTCCTTGTCTATTGTCATGTCTAAGTCAGAATTCCCACCCGTCAAAAAGGAGTTAAATTTTATGGGCTTTGAATCTTTAACAATGCCCACGCCACTATTGCAAGATACGACACAGGACCTGCTAATGATAGACCCTTCCCTTTTAGATCGCTCCATCGCCCCTGTTAGCACTGTTAATAGTGCTCGCCACAACGAAAATGTTGCATCAGTAGTGAGTAGGTGGGGTTTGACTTTTTCCGGAGAAAACAATACCTCATCAGTTTTTTGTTTTATCCAACGTGTGGAGGAATTGTGTCATTGTCACGATATTAATCCCGACAGTATTGTACGTTGCTTACCTATTCTTTTGTCTGGAAAAGCGCTGATGTGGCATCGCACTTCTCCAAATTTTTATAAGTCATGGGATGAATTTGTTGGGTGCATTAAGGACCGTTTCACGCCGCAAGATTTCGATTTCACTCTCAAACAAGAAATATACTCCCGCACTCAGGCTCCTGGGGAGATGATCGACGATTATGTAACCTCAGTCCGTCTTTTAGCAGCGAACCTCCCCCAACCCTTTCATCCCAGGGATCTGTTGGAAATTATATACAGGAATTTAAATCCCACTTATAAATACTTCATTCGGCGTACATCCGTTTTTTCCATCGAGGACATCATATTGCAAGGCCGTTTAAAATTTGATATTTTATTTATAGCTTTGAAGGCTATTAGTTTAATTAACTTAACTTAAATTAAATACACGAGCCTGTTCGAACTATACCCCACCTCCAAGAGCCGATAATACGATTTTCCCCGAGTTAGCCTACTCTCCCCAGACAACACTGTCTAGCCCAGCTGTCGACCGAACAAAAGACGACACCTTACGGTTTAAGCCGTCTGTTCGCCGTGCTGAGTCCCTTTCTAGGAATTCTAATCCAAGCCCTTCTGTGGCTCGTAATTCTTCTGCTGTTTCCCGTGAAAGGACTACACACAACCCAACAACAATCACACGCAATGTTTCTTCTGGTCGCATAACTTGTTGGAACTGTAATGAACTTGGACATCATTTTAAAATGTGTTCTTTAAAACGCCGAAAATTCTGTTTTGGCTGTGGGATGAATGAGGTCACGACTCGTTCCTGTCCGAATTGTAATTCCAACCAGGAAAACTCATAGGGAGGTGTTCTGAGTTCGACTCCCGGAGCAGTTCTCCATTCAAACTTGACAATGCATCTAATTTTGATGTTGTGTTACAACCAGGAGTCTCAGTAAATTTCGATAATGTCTCGGCACCTGCTATTTTGGATACAGGCGCCACCAGAAGTTTCATCCACCGTTCAGTGGCAGATAGCATTCGATCTTCGCAAAAACACCCCATACAGAATAAATGTCAGTTCCTGTCTGCGGGATCGTCAGTTATCGACGTTGCCGAAACTATTTTATGTCGCATTAAAATTCACGGATTTTCTTGGAAACATGTTTTTCATGTGGTTAACAATCTCTCCACTCAATGTATTCTAGGAATTGACTTTATGCATAAAACTGGTATGCAGTTAGATTTTATTAACGATTCATTTTGTTTCAAATTTCGCTCAGATAAAATGTTCCCCTTTGAAGAATGTACTTCTAACTACGTTGATGTGTCTCCTGTATTTTCCGTACATCTTCCATTAACTTTGATGTCCGAGCAACGTGATACTCTGAACGATTTAGTTGAGGAATTTTCTGATGTCCTCACAGAAGATTTAGGTTCTGCTGTAAATCACGAATGCCACATTGACTTGAGCGACAATGTACCTGATCGAAGTCCTCCATTTCCTTGTAATCCGCCCAAGCTCTTGGCCATGAAAAAGTATATCAATGATTTGCAAGATCGGGGAGTAGTGGTTCCTTCCAAATCAGCTTATGGGTCTCCTGCTTTCTTAATTCCCAAGAAAGAAGAGGGCGAGTACCGGCTAGTCGTAGACTACCGAAAATTGAACAAGAAGGTAGTCTTTGATAATTTCTCACTGCCTACTATTGAGAGTGCTTTTCAACATTTCCACGGGGCCAATGTGTATTCGATGATTGATCTAAATAGTGCCTATTATCAGATTCCTTTGGATGCTGAGAGTCGCGACTTCACTGCTTTTAACACCCCTATCGGGTTATATAATTTCAAACGTCTTCCGATGGGTATAGCTGTTGGTGCACAAGTCCTCAGTCGCGTGCTAGACGACATCTTGGGAGACCTGAAGTTCAATTTTGTATTTAATTATCTTGACGATTTAGTCGTATACAGCAGATCTTTTGAGGGGCATGTCGTTCATCTTAGGGAAGTTTTCTCCCGCCTCAGGAAGGCCGGTCTCACTATCAATCCAAAGAGACCTCTTTGGGCTGCACTCAAATTAAATTTCTGGGCCACATTCTGTCAGCCGATGGTATCCGTGTCATACCCGAGCGCGCAGATTGCATTCAGCAGTTGCCTATACCCACCACAGTTAGGGCCTTGAGAAGAGTAATGGGTATGTTCACGTCCTATTCTCGTTTTATCAAAAACTTCTCTGACATTTCGGCACCTCTAAATGCTCTCAAAAAGAAGAATGTGAAATTTGTGTGGGGGCCAGAACAGGACAAAGCTTTCAATGTTTTGAAAGAAGCCCTTATGTCAGCACCAGTACTGCACACGCCTGATTTCGAATCAGCTTTCTTTTTACATTGTGACGCCAGTGATTTGGCCATTTCTAGTGTTTTGAGCCAGCGTGTGGATGGAAAATTTGCACCAGTGGCCTTCGCGAGTCGTATGTTAAATCAACATGAACGACGTTACTCAATTTTCGAGAAGGAAAGTCTTGCTGTGGTTTTTGGATGTGAAAAATTCAGGACCTTTTTGGAACACCGTCACTTTACTGTTTTTTACCGACAATGAGGCTTTGAAATGGAGTCTTTCTCACGTGAAAAAACTTGGACGCATCAACAGGTGGATTTTGAGGTTGTCATCTTTTAAGTTTGATATCATCCACGTAAAAGGGAGCGAGAACCCGGTAGCTGACTGCCTGTCACGCATGTTTGAAGAGACCCCTAGGACTCCAATCGAGAGCGTTTCTATCAGTACGCCACTTCAAGAAAATCTTTTCCTATTGCAACATTGTCCTTGGTCGTTTGTGGATATCCGGAAATTTCAGTCTGAGGATCCATTTTGCACTGACCTCCGTGCAAAAATCGCAAACAAAGATCCGGCAGTAAGCAACTTTTGTGTTCGAAATGATGTTATTGGCTATGTTCTTCCTAACTCTTCTAAATTTAGAATTTTTGCTCCATTAGCAGTACGTGATATGCTTTTGACATATTATCATGATTCTGCACTGGGAACTCATGCAGGGATGCAGCGCACTTTCCGTAAGATATCCGGTGAATTTTATTGGCCCTCAATTAAAGTAGATGCTTTTGCTCATGTCAGAAGATGTTTAACCTGCCAGCGTTCTAAACCTGCCCAGAACACTCGTGTAGGCTTCCACCAAGCTGGTATCGTCACTCGTCCCGGCGAACGCCTTTTCATTGATTACTTTGGTCCAGTCGTGAGATCAAAATCTGGCAATCAAGCCATTTTAACTGTCATTGATGGTTTTTCGAAGTTTGTTTGGTTATTCCCAGTAAAGAATATCACTTCTCAGACTACTATCCATTTCTTGTCTAGATATATATTTGGAGTTTTTGGTCCTCCCAAATACCTTGTATCAGATAACGCCTCTGTATTCCGTTCCAAAGCTTTTGAAACTATGGTATTTAACTGGGGCATCCAACATATTTTCTTGTCACCGTATCGACCGCAGGGAAATCACGTAGAGCGTTTTCACAAAAACTTGAAGGCTTGTATGTCCGCTTTTCACAATGCCGATCAAACCTCCTGGGATACGAACCTACAGTATTTCAGTCTCGGGTTCAATACCTCTTTCCATTCGTCCGTTCAAACTAGTCCAGCTGAATTATTCCTTGGCCGAGCGCTCGTCGACCCCTTGCTACTCAAATGGAATATTGAATATCTTTCCGAACCTTCTCGCACCACCACTGTTGCTCAAAAATGGGCCATCGCTACCGGTCACCTCAAGAAAGCAAAGGCCAGAGTAGCGAAGTGCTACAACTTAGGCCGTCATGATGTTAAGTTCCAAATTGGAGACAAAGTTTTGTGTCGTTTACATCCTTCGAGTGACGCTACCAAACAAATTTCCAGTAAGCTGTGCTTACGTTGGTCAACTCCCAAGACTATTTCACGCTTTTTAAATCCTGTCTCAGTTGAGTTAGTGGACGATCACGATAATTCAGTGACTTCGGCCTACGTCACGCAGTTGAAAAAAATTGTCAAATGATCTTGTGAATTTCGCCTCGCTATAATGTTGTATTTTTGTTTTCCTTTTATTCTAATTGGATGCCCGAGCTCCTTAATAGCCAACCTAGCATGTGAGCCTATTCAGATCTTAATTCGTGTGCTTCCTTTTCATTTATTCCTGTGACAAGACAGGAGACACCCGTGGCCTTTTTCTCGTACGCGAGTGTGTCGTGAATACTTGACATCTCTGTCGAGCTATATCTTTGCCTGAGGCCATCAACATATACCTGGTCGGTCACTATTTGCAAACCGCACACCTACTCCTCTTTTGTACTGTTCCCCGGCTTAACTCCTATTGACGTCCGAAACGGGGGAGGAGCTTACGGTCAGCTGTTTGCAATATGGCGGCGATATGGTGACGTGAAGTAATTGGGTGTGCGTTTGTTATGGCTTCTAATTTATGATGACAAAATACTACATATTTCCTTTCATTGATAGAAATATTTTTATAATCAATTTAAATGCAGTGCCTAATTACTACCAGTTAAAAATATTACCCTCATGTAGATAGTTAATTTACTGTCTGCTGTTACATATATGAAGCCTGTACTTCGGAGCCTAGCGGTATCGATGTTTTTTATTAATTTCACAATATATATATATCTCACATAACACAAAGGATGACTCCCTGATAATAAATTGAATCAAGCAACCCTGAATTTGCATGAATGTTTTGGGTTCAAAGAAGCGTTACTTGGGATGCTCAAATCATACTTCAATATTGCAAATATTGACCTACATACTTGCTGTTCAAAGGCAAGAATGTTAATTTATTAATCTCTTGCCACAGGCAAGTTAAAATGGAGGCATCCTCTTTATCAATATATTTAATTAAATATTTAAAATACAGATATTTAACAAAGCTGGAGTCTTCATTTGAACTTGCCATAAGCAAACGGAACAGATCAAAAACTACACTAAAAGCCAAACCAAATTCACTCCTCAGCTCGACATAAACCATAATACCAATTAAAACCTATACAAAACATACTCTCCTTACTGTTGTACAACTTTCAAACCAACTATTCGCACTCAAAACTGTAAAACCCTGAAATGAGAACTAAGTAAAGTTAGAATAGCCTAGGCCGATCCGGTCTCCCACTACATTACCGCATATGTAGCCTATACTTAACATCACTATAACTTTAAAATTACGACTAAGTGACCTATCTGCCTGAGTAGTATAGGTGTTACCGGCCTGCCTGGGATGATGGGTCACCAAACCGGTACTTAAAACTAAGATTTTACATTTTAATTAACTAAATTCAACAGTAGGGAGATCATAGCGAAAAACACAATTTAAGCCAAATCATACTTCAATGACCTACATACTTGCTGTTCAAAGGCAAGAATATAAATTCTCTGGCAAATTAAGGCTAGGAACAGCATTTTTCTTAAGTTTTCTAACCATTCGGCTATTGTCAATCGGAAGAACCCCTTAAATAAGTTGACGAAGAGCGGATTACATTCTTTGTACGGCACAGAAGTAATAGGCTATAAGTTTATCAGTATTTTTGATGTAGCTAAATCCATGTGAATACAAATTAGAGACAATAACTATCAATAATCAACAATACCGGTGGAAAGAAGTCGTCTTCACAAAAATGCAGGCTGCACACTGTCATGTAACATGTAACACGTTTTCCAATTGACAGCGACAAAACCCATCTTTCTCTCTGAACTTTTTGTACAGGAAAGTAGTGAAGATATTTCGTAGCCGTTTTATACGTTTTGCAACCTTATACAGAGCAGTACCTCCTCGATTTTGACAAATTTCTTTCTGTTTCCATCACGACGTCAATGCTTCACCATCTAAATAAATCTCACCAATCACAATGTTACAGCTTCAACATTCTGCCGCGTGGCTGCGCCATCCAACTTTTCTGACGTCAATTGTTCGGCTACAGACAAGGACCCTTCAACACTTCCTGTTTGACCTTGTAGGAACTTTGTATTTATTTTAAATTTATTGATGTAATTGACTTTTTGTGTCATGGTTTTGAGATAGCATGCACCTTTGTGTCATCTTGATTTTGATGTTTATTGTGAAGTCATGTATTTTGTTTGATTTTAAATTGTCAAGTGTTCTTAGAAAGTCGTGTATTGTCTAGTAACCATCCTGACGGGCAGCCAGTAACAACAAGCAGCCTTTGTGTACCTGGCGCTAACACAGCTGGGGGTCTTCTCGGAACTCGTTAACGGACCAGTCACCCCCCAATGGATCTATACATGGCTTTATTTTCAGCTGTTGAAAAGGAGAGTACTTTCCCTTTCGAAGACATTATGACACTATTGCATATTCCTCGTTGACGCAACGAACGGTCCTATATACAGAGTGTCCCAATTGTATTTTTTTAATGTGATCACGATTTAACTTTGTCTGTCTTTTCTCATCAGAGGCTGGAGAGATTTGCCGTCTCGGGGTAACGTCCATCTTGAAGATTTCGACATCCGCATCATCATCAACTAGCAAGAACAATGATCACTATTTAATATATGAACTCACTGTATTTCTTTTTGAACGCAGTACTTTTGACGTTAGTGGCTAGTGTTGACGAGCAATGAATGGGGTACCACCTTCATTTCACGGTCAGATTAGTCAACTGTTCATTTTTTTGTATTCTCCTAGAGGTCTTTAGTACCCATTTTTTTTTAGTATTCAATTTTTCCCCCTTTTACGATTTTTTTTCCTCTCCATTTGTACGAAAAAAGAAATTTCCATGGCCAGGAAAATTCCTTTTTTTTGGGGGGGAGAGCAGGGGAATTTTGAACCGTTTTTATCAGGTTCATTATTTTTTTGTCATATTATTATTATTATTATTATTATTATTATTATTATTATTATCATCATTTCCTTCATGTCGCATTATTGTGACATACGTTTCTCTGTCTTACCTACTGCGTTCAAACTTTGTAATTCTGCGTAAATGTTTCGCCAGATGGTGAAACTTTTCACCCCTACTGACACAGTTTTATCATTGGTTGAAGCATAACTTGTTGCTAAGCTTTGCTTCTCCCATCGGCCCCCTTTATGTTCTGGAGAGGGGGTGTTTCTACGACTTATTTTTCTCGAGCGCGTTACTGCGTTCCTTTTAGAGAAGGTTGCGTCCTTCCAATTTGAGCCGTCAGATAGACGGACGTGTGTGCACGTGTCAGGCCTTTGCCCGCACCCAGAAAGCAACTAAACGTAAGTACGGTTCGATCACTTGATTTATCTGGCATGCTATCATTTTTGAATTTCAGTTTATCCATTTTTTTATTTTATTTTTGTGTCTCCTTTGATTCACTTACAATTTCCCTTTCTTATGATGATGTGAATTCGATCCATGAACCCAAGTCCCTTCACCTTTGTTTACGTTAGTTTAGCGAAGCCTCTGTGTTTATTTGTCATCCCTACCTTTCATGTAATTGGTTTTATTTTTACTCAAATCTCTCAGGTCTGAAATATATGCTATTTTTCTGCGAGGCTTTCTAACGCTCTGTATTACGTCACAAATTGATGTGCACTCTTTCGAGGCATCTTTCATTTGATTGTCGTATCAGAGTTTTTTTTTTGGGTCAAGGTATCATTGGAGTAACGGAGCCATGTCTCATTTCGCCTCCAAGTTGATCCTTCCCTCTGTTTTAGGAAAAGTGTGTGAGCGATGGTTTTTGTGTTAGTCACTGTCCATTCGTCATACCTTAATTCCTTTGTTTCTTCGTATGTCGTTATATTTTTAGACATTACTACCTCTATGTAAGCCTATATTTTCCTACAAAGCATATTTCTTAGCTGATTGATTTTTCCTTTCATTTCCTGTCCCGGTAATGTCAATTAATTTAATGTAATGCTCATTTCCTTTATTTTTATGTGTTAATTTTGTGTTGCTTCCTCTGGCTTCGTTATATTACGTAACTCCGTGTCATCCCCACCCCCGTTTCCTACATACGCACCCCTCCCATCCCCACCACTTTCACCCCCTACCTCATGATTTCACAACATCATGAGCGGTTTTAGTTCTGTTCTTGACGCGGGGCATTCTAGTCCAGGTCATCCTCGTAAGTAGAGGTGTTCTCTTATTCGTCCGTCCATACTCTCTATCTTTTTTTTTTTTGTATTTTAAATTTTGGTTATCGAGTCGCGCTTACGGTTTAGTTGCACATTGATTGTAAGTACATTTTAATTAATCTTGTTTCATCTTTGTTTGTGCTTAAGTTCATTTATACACTTTTCTCTTGATATTGTTTTTGTGTACTCTTTTCTTAGGTACCATCTTTAAATTTAATTTTATTTTGTTTGTTATTAAGTGATTTTAATACCTCTTCAAGTTTACCTTTCATTTTGTGTTTAAATTAATCCTTACTCTTATGCGCACCTGTTTTAGTTTACTTTAAATACATTAGTAAGTAGTTCACTTTGGTTTCGTCCTCTTTCATTTGTAATTTTAAGTTCCCTCATCTCTCGTTCGATTTCGTCGGTCTTGGCTTTGTACTGTAACGCAGTCACGACCTACACGCTTCTGGGTTCTTCGATCAATTAGATAAATTTAATTCCGCTTTTGATTTGTTTTAAACAATTCTTTCGTTTCCTCTTTTTTTAAGTATCTTTCTTTCGATCCGGAATCTTGGGCCCAGCACGCATCGAAAGAGACATCCTTTCCCCGCTCCTTAGCGATCCTGTTTAAGTTGTTGTTTTCGCTTCCACTGTATTCCTCATGCCTCTGATATTTTGTTTAACGTAAAAGCACAAGCGGTGCAAATGGTATATCAGAGCGTGGTTTAAACGCGAAATCGTTCCCTTTAGGTTACCAAACTTATATTTTTTTTTCAATTATTACAATGTTGTCTTTCTGAGTTTAAGATACCTCTACTGAATTGTTCCCCCATCCCCGAAGAGGGTGTGGAGTGTGAAAGCATTTCTCGAGTGAACAAGACATCCAAAGAATCTAGTTCCGAGGTGAAGAGTGCAACAAGTTAGTGAGTATTTCGCAACGCTGGAATAGGACACATTACGGTATTGTGACCTTTATTTTACTAAGTTAAAGTGTTTTACTTTTCTCCTTGTCTATTGTCATGTCTAAGTCAGAATTCCCACCCGTCAAAAAGGAGTTAAATTTTATGGGCTTTGAATCTTTAACAATGCCCACGCCACTATTGCAAGATACGACACAGGACCTGCTAATGATAGACCCTTCCCTTTTAGATCGCTCCATCGCCCCTGTTAGCACTGTTAATAGTGCTCGCCACAACGAAAATGTTGCATCAGTAGTGAGTAGGTGGGGTTTGACTTTTTCCGGAGAAAACAATACCTCATCAGTTTTTTGTTTTATCCAACGTGTGGAGGAATTGTGTCATTGTCACGATATTAATCCCGACAGTATTGTACGTTGCTTACCTATTCTTTTGTCTGGAAAAGCGCTGATGTGGCATCGCACTTCTCCAAATTTTTATAAGTCATGGGATGAATTTGTTGGGTGCATTAAGGACCGTTTCACGCCGCAAGATTTCGATTTCACTCTCAAACAAGAAATATACTCCCGCACTCAGGCTCCTGGGGAGATGATCGACGATTATGTAACCTCAGTCCGTCTTTTAGCAGCGAACCTCCCCCAACCCTTTCATCCCAGGGATCTGTTGGAAATTATATACAGGAATTTAAATCCCACTTATAAATACTTCATTCGGCGTACATCCGTTTTTTCCATCGAGGACATCATATTGCAAGGCCGTTTAAAATTTGATATTTTATTTATAGCTTTGAAGGCTATTAGTTTAATTAACTTAACTTAAATTAAATACACGAGCCTGTTCGAACTATACCCCACCTCCAAGAGCCGATAATACGATTTTCCCCGAGTTAGCCTACTCCCCCCAGACAACACTGTCTAGCCCAGCTGTCGACCGAACAAAAGACGACACCTTACGGTTTAAGCCGTCTGTTCGCCGTGCTGAGTCCCTTTCTAGGAATTCTAATCCAAGCCCTTCTGTGGCTCGTAATTCTTCTGCTGTTTCCCGTGAAAGGACTACACACAACCCAACAACAATCACACGCAATGTTTCTTCTGGTCGCATAACTTGTTGGAACTGTAATGAACTTGGACATCATTTTAAAATGTGTTCTTTAAAACGCCGAAAATTCTGTTTTGGCTGTGGGATGAATGAGGTCACGACTCGTTCCTGTCCGAATTGTAATTCCAACCAGGAAAACTCATAGGGAGGTGTTCTGAGTTCGACTCCCGGAGCAGTTCTCCATTCAAACTTGACAATGCATCTAATTTTGATGTTGTGTTACAACCAGGAGTCTCAGTAAATTTCGATAATGTCTCGGCACCTGCTATTTTGGATACAGGCGCCACCAGAAGTTTCATCCACCGTTCAGTGGCAGATAACATTCGATCTTCGCAAAAACACCCCATACAGAATAAATGTCAGTTCCTGTCTGCGGGATCGTCAGTTATCGACGTTGCCGAAACTATTTTATGTCGCATTAAAATTCACGGATTTTCTTGGAAACATGTTTTTCATGTGGTTAACAATCTCTCCACTCAATGTATTCTAGGAATTGACTTTATGCATAAAACTGGTATGCAGTTAGATTTTATTAACGATTCATTTTGTTTCAAATTTCGCTCAGATAAAATGTTCCCCTTTGAAGAATGTACTTCTAACTACGTTGATGTGTCTCCTGTATTTTCCGTACATCTTCCATTAACTTTGATGTCCGAGCAACGTGATACTCTGAACGATTTAGTTGAGGAATTTTCTGATGTCCTCACAGAAGATTTAGGTTCTGCTGTAAATCACGAATGCCACATTGACTTGAGCGACAATGTACCTGATCGAAGTCCTCCATTTCCTTGTAATCCGCCCAAGCTCTTGGCCATGAAAAAGTATATCAATGATTTGCAAGATCGGGGAGTAGTGGTTCCTTCCAAATCAGCTTATGGGTCTCCTGCTTTCTTAATTCCCAAGAAAGAAGAGGGCGAGTACCGGCTAGTCGTAGACTACCGAAAATTGAACAAGAAGGTAGTCTTTGATAATTTCTCACTGCCTACTATTGAGAGTGCTTTTCAACATTTCCACGGGGCCAATGTGTATTCGATGATTGATCTAAATAGTGCCTATTATCAGATTCCTTTGGATGCTGAGAGTCGCGACTTCACTGCTTTTAACACCCCTATCGGGTTATATAATTTCAAACGTCTTCCGATGGGTATAGCTGTTGGTGCACAAGTCCTCAGTCGCGTGCTAGACGACATCTTGGGAGACCTGAAGTTCAATTTTGTATTTAATTATCTTGACGATTTAGTCGTATACAGCAGATCTTTTGAGGGGCATGTCGTTCATCTTAGGGAAGTTTTCTCCCGCCTCAGGAAGGCCGGTCTCACTATCAATCCAAAAAGACCTCTTTGGGCTGCACTCAAATTAAATTTCTGGGCCACATTCTGTCAGCCGATGGTATCCGTGTCATACCCGAGCGCGCAGATTGCATTCAGCAGTTGCCTATACCCACCACAGTTAGGGCCTTGAGAAGAGTAATGGGTATGTTCACGTCCTATTCTCGTTTTATCAAAAACTTCTCTGACATTTCGGCACCTCTAAATGCTCTCAAAAAGAAGAATGTGAAATTTGTGTGGGGGCCAGAACAGGACAAAGCTTTCAATGTTTTGAAAGAAGCCCTTATGTCAGCACCAGTACTGCACACGCCTGATTTCGAATCAGCTTTCTCTTTACATTGTGACGCCAGTGATTTGGCCATTTCTAGTGTTTTGAGCCAGCGTGTGGATGGAAAATTTGCACCAGTGGCCTTCGCGAGTCGTATGTTAAATCAACATGAACGACGTTACTCAATTTTCGAGAAGGAAAGTCTTGCTGTGGTTTTTGGATGTGAAAAGTTCAGGACCTTTTTGGAACACCGTCACTTTACTGTTTTTTTTACCGACAATGAGGCTTTGAAATGGAGTCTTTCTCACGTGAAAAAACTTGGACGCATCAACAGGTGGATTTTGAGGTTGTCATCTTTTAAGTTTGATATCATCCACGTAAAAGGGAGCGAGAACCCGGTAGCTGACTGCCTGTCACGCATGTTTGAAGAGACCCCTAGGACTCCAATCGAGAGCGTTTCTATCAGTACGCCACTTCAAGAAAATCTTTTCCTATTGCAACATTGTCCTTGGTCGTTTGTGGATATCCGGAAATTTCAGTCTGAGGATCCATTTTGCACTGACCTCCGTGCAAAAATCGCAAACAAAGATCCGGCAGTAAGCAACTTTTGTGTTCGAAATGATGTTATTGGCTATGTTCTTCCTAACTCTTCTAAATTTAGAATTTTTGCTCCATTAGCAGTACGTGATATGCTTTTGACATATTATCATGATTCTGCACTGGGAACTCATGCAGGGATGCAGCGCACTTTCCGTAAGATATCCGGTGAATTTTATTGGCCCTCAATTAAAGTAGATGCTTTTGCTCATGTCAGAAGATGTTTAACCTGCCAGCGTTCTAAACCTGCCCAGAACACTCGTGTAGGCTTCCACCAAGCTGGTATCGTCACTCGTCCCGGCGAACGCCTTTTCATTGATTACTTTGGTCCAGTCGTGAGAACAAAATCTGGCAATCAAGCCATTTTAACTGTCATTGATGGTTTTTCGAAGTTTGTTTGGTTATTCCCAGTAAAGAATATCACTTCTCAGACTACTATCCATTTCTTGTCTAGATATATATTTGGAGTTTTTGGTCCTCCCAAATACCTTGTATCAGATAACGCCTCTGTATTCCGTTCCAAAGCTTTTGAAACTATGGTATTTAACTGGGGCATCCAACATATTTTCTTGTCACCGTATCGACCGCAGGGAAATCACGTAGAGCGTTTTCACAAAAACTTGAAGGCTTGTATGTCCGCTTTTCACAATGCCGATCAAACCTCCTGGGATACGAACCTACAGTATTTCAGTCTCGGGTTCAATACCTCTTTCCATTCGTCCGTTCAAACTAGTCCAGCTGAATTATTCCTTGGCCGAGCGCTCGTCGACCCCATGCTACTCAAATGGAATATTGAATATCTTTCCGAACCTTCTCGCACCACCACTGTTGCTCAAAAATGGGCCATCGCTACCGGTCACCTCAAGAAAGCAAAGGCCAGAGTAGCGAAGTGCTACAACTTAGGCCGTCATGATGTTAAGTTCCAAATTGGAGACAAAGTTTTGTGTCGTTTACATCCTTCGAGTGACGCTACCAAACAAATTTCCAGTAAGCTGTGCTTACGTTGGTCAACTCCCAAGACTATTTCACGCTTTTTAAATCCTGTCTCAGTTGAGTTAGTGGACGATCACGATAATTCAGTGACTTCGGCCTACGTCACGCAGTTGAAAAAAATTGTCAAATGATCTTGTGAATTTCGCCTCGCTATAATGTTGTATTTTTGTTTTCCTTTTATTCTAATTGGATGCCCGAGCTCCTTAATAGCCAACCTAGCATGTGAGCCTATTCAGATCTTAATTCGTGTGCTTCCTTTTCATTTATTCCTGTGACAAGACAGGAGACACCCGTGGCCTTTTTCTCGTACGCGAGTGTGTCGTGAATACTTGACATCTCTGTCGAGCTATATCTTTGCCTGAGGCCATCAACATATACCTGGTCGGTCACTATTTGCAAACCGCACACCTACTCCTCTTTTGTACTGTTCCCCGGCTTAACTCCTATTGTTCGGCTACAGACAAGGACCCTTCAACACTTCCTGTTTGACCTTGTAGGAACTTTGTATTTATTTTAAATTTATTGATGTAATTGACTTTTTGTGTCATGGTTTTGAGATAGCATGCACCTTTGTGTCATCTTGATTTTGATGTTTATTGTGAAGTCATGTATTTTGTTTGATTTTAAATTGTCAAGTGTTCTTAGAAAGTCGTGTATTGTCTAGTAACCATCCTGACGGGCAGCCAGTAACAACAAGCAGCCTTTGTGTACCTGGCGCTAACACAGCTGGGGGTCTTCTCGGAACTCGTTAACGGACCAGTCACCCCCCAATGGATCTATACATGGCTTTATTTTCAGCTGTTGAAAAGGAGAGTACTTTCCCTTTCGAAGACATTATGACACTATTGCATATTCCTCGTTGACGCAACGAACGGTCCTATATACAGAGTGTCCCAATTGTATTTTTTTAATGTGATCACGATTTAACTTTGTCTGTCTTTTCTCATCAGAGGCTGGAGAGATTTGCCGTCTCGGGGTAACGTCCATCTTGAAGATTTCGACATCCGCATCATCATCAACTAGCAAGAACAATGATCACTATTTAATATATGAACTCACTGTATTTCTTTTTGAACGCAGTACTTTTGACGTTAGTGGCTAGTGTTGACGAGCAATGAATGGGGTACCACCTTCATTTCACGGTCAGATTAGTCAACTGTTCATTTTTTTGTATTCTCCTAGAGGTCTTTAGTACCCATTTTTTTTTAGTATTCAATTTTTTCCCCCTTTTACGATTTTTTTTCCTCTCCATTTGTACGAAAAAAGAAATTTCCATGGCCAGGAAAATTCCTTTTTTTTGGGGGGAGAGCAGGGGAATTTTGAACCGTTTTTATCAGGTTCATTATTTTTTTTGTCATATTATTATTATTATTATTATTATTATTATTATTATTATTATTATCATCATTTCCTTCATGTCGCATTATTGTGACATACGTTTCTCTGTCTTACCTACTGCGTTCAAACTTTGTAATTCTGCGTAAATGTTTCGCCAGATGGTGAAACTTTTCACCCCTACTGACACAGTTTTATCATTGGTTGAAGCATAACTTGTTGCTAAGCTTTGCTTCTCCCATTGGCCCCCTTTATGTTCTGGAGAGGGGGTGTTTCTACGACTTATTTTTCTCGAGCGCGTTACTGCGTTCCTTTTAGAGAAGGTTGCGTCCTTCCAATTTGAGCCGTCAGATAGACGGACGTGTGTGCACGTGTCAGGCCTTTGCCCGCACCCAGAAAGCAACTAAACGTAAGTACGGTTCGATCACTTGATTTATCTGGCATGCTATCATTTTTGAATTTCAGTTTATCCATTTTTTTATTTTATTTTTGTGTCTCCTTTGATTCACTTACAATTTCCCTTTCTTATGATGATGTGAATTCGATCCATGAACCCAAGTCCCTTCACCTTTGTTTACGTTAGTTTAGCGAAGCCTCTGTGTTTATTTGTCATCCCTACCTTTCATGTAATCGGTTTTATTTTTACTCAAATCTCTCAGGTCTGAAATATATGCTATTTTTCTGCGAGGCTTTCTAACGCTCTGTATTACGTCACAAATTGATGTGCACTCTTTCGAGGCATCTTTCATTTGATTGTCGTATCAGAGTTTTTTTTTTGGGTCAGGGTATCATTGGAGTAACGGAGCCATGTCTCATTTCGCCTCCAAGTTGATCCTTCCCTCTGTTTTAGGAAAAGTGTGTGAGCGATGGTCTTTGTGTTAGTCACTGTCCATTCGTCATACCTTAATTCCTTTGTTTCTTCGTATGTCGTTATATTTTTAGACATTACTACCTCTATGTAAGCCTATATTTTCCTACAAAGCATATTTCTTAGCTGATTGATTTTTCCTTTCATTTCCTGTCCCGGTAATGTCAATTAATTTAATGTAATGCTCATTTCCTTTATTTTTATGTGTTAATTTTGTGTTGCTTCCTCTGACTTCGTTATATTACGTAACTCCGTGTCATCCCCACCCCCGTTTCCTACATACGCACCCCTCCCATCCCCACCACTTTCACCCCCTACCTCATGATTTCACAACATCATGAGCGGTTTTAGTTCTGTTCTTGACGCGGGGCATTCTAGTCCAGGTCATCCTCGTAAGTAGAGGTGTTCTCTTATTCGTCCGTCCATACTCTCTATCTTTTTTTTTTTTTTGTATTTTAAATTTTGGTTATCGAGTCGCGCTTACGGTTTAGTTGCACATTGATTGTAAGTACATTTTAATTAATCTTGTTTCATCTTTGTTTGTGCTTAAGTTCATTTATACACTTTTCTCTTGATATTGTTTTTGTGTACCCTTTTCTTAGGTACCATCTTTAATTTTAATTTTATTTTGTTTGTTATTAAGTGATTTTAATACCTCTTCAAGTTTACCTTTCATTTTGTGTTTAAATTAATCCTTACTCTTATGCGCACCTGTTTTAGTTTACTTTAAATACATTAGTAAGTAGTTCACTTTGGTTTCGTCCTCTTTCATTTGTAATTTTAAGTTCCCTCATCTCTCGTTCGATTTCGTCGGTCTTGGCTTTGTACTGTAACGCAGTCACGACCTACATGCTTCTGGGTTCTTCGATCAATTAGATAAATTTAATTCCGCTTTTGATTTGTTTTAAACAATTCTTTCGTTTCCTTTTTTTTTTAAGTATCTTTCTTTCGATCCGGAATCTTGGGCCCAGCACGCATCGAAAGAGACATCCTTTCCCCGCTCCTTAGCGATCCTGTTTAAGTTGTTGTTTTCGCTTCCACTGTATTCCTCATGCCTCTGATATTTTGTTTAACGTAAAAGCACAAGCGGTGCAAAAGCCACAATTCCTGTTGACTGATCACGGATCACAGTACACCTCAGCAGAATTTGCCAATGCTATGAATGAGCTTGAAATAGGTCATGTTTTATCATCTATTCGTCATCCAGAGAGCAACCCAGCAGAATGCGTGATGTCTATTATCGCAAAATTCTGTCGATTATATTGTCAAGAAGAACACTGGCGATGGACTGAAGTCCTAGTCACTATGGAAAAGTGTATTAATTCAACAGTCCATGAGAGCACTGGTCAAATACCTATGGTCTTGCATTTGAACCAGATGCCGCTAAGAATATGGGATCGTGTGATTGTAAATCCACCTTGTTTACAACCATCACATGCCAGCAGACTTTTAGCTGCAAGGGAAACTATGGACAGACAAGCTGCCAAGCGCTTGAGAAGAACTAGACGTCAGAGATTTATAGAACCACTAGTTGAGGGAGACCTTATCGTCATAAGGAGACCCGGAATTTCAAGTCCTATAGACCGCATATATGGGAAATTTCTATCCTTATATTATGGCCCTAGTCGTATCCGACAGCCTTCGAACAATGGAAGTTATGTAATAGAAGACATCAGGACAGGAGAGCGCATTGGAACCTTTAATGCAGCCAATCTGAAAAAATATCACTCTTGAATGAATTTCAAGTCAAATAAAAATGTCGTCCCAACATTTTATTTGAAACGACGGAGAGGCAGATGAACCCGCTGAGCTAAGGTTCATAAGATATTTTTTTATGACAGAACATTTATGATGGGATGTTGTACCTTTGAACACATCCAGGAAGCCACGTGGAGCTGAGAGCTCACGCGATACTCTTTCAAGTAGCGTTGAATCGCACTTCTGACTTTGGTGAAAACTGCTAATTATTTATCTGAGGTCTTATTAATTAATTTTATTCTTTCACAAGAATCAGAATATTCCATTTCGTCATGCTGCATTATTAAAACATTTTTGAGGATGTTATTTTAGCTTAAGGTAAGGCAATACCCTTGCAGATACTCAAATAGGAACGTAAGTAGTCGCTCAACGACTTCGGTTTGACGACCTACTTCCTTGAGACACCCAGTGCCTTGCACTACGTCTGGACAATCCTCCCTGTGTAGGCGTGGAATCATATCCGTCTTGTACGACGTAGGAAATATCCGCTGTTTAGCGAGGAAATTACAATTAGTTGCCATCGAGCACGAATAAACAACGATACAAGTTATAAGTAAGAATTATAGTGAGTTACTTGCACTACGTCTGGAGAATCCGCCCAGTACAGGCGTGTAATCGTATTTGTCCTGTAAGACATAGAAGAATATCCGCTTGTTAGCGTTGAATTGGTTATCAGGTGCCATCGTGCACTGGCATATTGTGAAATACTGTTATTTATGCACAGTGAGCCACAGAAACATATTGAAGATAATTATTGGCAAGTATTAGTGAATTATATAATTTTACCGGAACACCACATTTTAGTACCCACGTGTTTGTGGAGGGCCAAATGCCTTGTGGAAAATATACAGGTAAATGTGTTGCAAGTACTTCAAATAAGTGTAATTATGATAGTGTAACATATTTGGATTGCCAGAGTGAAGTTTTTGGTGTTGTCAATTACTATCAAAGCCTACAATACTTACGACGAACATTATATTTTTGGTAAGTGAAAGAATGAATTTCATAATTCATTTCACCCTCAACGTGACCAGACTATTCCACACCATGTTTGAATCATTCATCACGGGCTAATACCATCCTGGTATGAGGGTGATGTTTCTACGAGAACTAGCATGATGGTGGAGCTTGCAGAACCGAGGACGAGAAGGAAGGAATCCAAGATGCCATTTCCAGGCATATCCAGCATATTCACGGAGTTGTCGACAGGGACGAATCGAACCCTGGTCTTTGGAGGAGTCCAGATGGGAATCCGGATGAGGATAATACCGTTCCAGAGATCCAGAGATGAATTTGTACAACCCTGGTTATTGAATAGAGGACTGAGTGATAGCTTCTCCATGTCGTGAGTTTTTGGACATCCCTTCTCTTGTTCTAGTTCTGGTGGTATATTAGATTTAATGTAGTTTGTGAATCAACCGCACTCTGTGTCAGCCATTTTTCTAGGTAGGGATTGTATCTAGTTTAATTTAATGTCATTTATTTCAGTATAGTGAGACACCCTTGGGTCTGACATTTTGGTTAACCCTGGTGCACCTTGATGAACGTCGTAGAACGCCAAAGCCTATCTTTTGCTAGATGTGACCGTAGTCATTCGAGGCTATTTTGTACAACCCTGTTAGGGGTGATTTTTCAAGTCTATGCTGACTTTAGTTATGACAATCAGATGTCATGGTTATTTCTTTAACTGCATTCTTTGCAGCCAGTTTTGATACAGCCCTGACTTTCGTTAGAACAGTCGTATCGGTTAGGCAATCGACTGTAATTGCCAGTTTTGTAAATGCATTATATTTTCATTTTGAATAAGCTCAGAAGCTATTCTTGGTCAAGTTTGAACCTAAAAACTAGAAGGAATGTTTCGTTGCCTAGCATCGAACTCAGTTCCCAACGTATCATTAAGCAGATCCTTGTATGGAATCTGCGCCACAATTATCATTTTGCTTGTGTCATGTAAGACACGTTTTTATTTGATATTGTACTAGCAACTACTGAATTGTATTTTGAGAGCAAAGAGCTCCAGTAATTGTAAGATTACTATCATTTAGACGTCTTTGGTAGAAGGACGGAATTATATTATTCTATTCAGTTTTATTGCGTGTTTTTATACACGGATTCTTTAGAGGTTCATAACCTATGGTAAAGTTTTTTATGAACAGGCCAGATGTATAGTTTTATATTGAGTAAATCGCCGGCCTTGAATAATATGTGTTTTGTGTCGACCGTACGCAGGAATGTGGTAGCCTGCTGGTGACATAAACTGGTTTTGTAATCCAGTGCCCTTGAGAGCACGCTTCATTTGTTTGTGAGACAGAACTACTTTGACAAGAGACAGAATGCTTGTAGTATTCGCTCTTTCTTTCGTTGCAACTTAGCTTATGTAACCCAGTTTTCAACCCTGTCTTAGATCACATGTTTTATAGACTGCTTTTTGTTAGTTGAGCGCACTTCTTGCGTGTACCGTCTTGACGTGTACAATTAGGTCAGGTTTTCTATAGTGAGTTGCAGGCGACCCTGTTGAATGCAGGAATGTATTGTATGAAGGTACTTGTGATTACCTTGTCCGGGAGGGTTCCCGTTGACTAGATGTTATTGGAAGGTAACTGTTGTGGACAGGCCTATCCCAGAGTTATTGAATGCGAGCTTTGCGCCGCTGGTAACCCGTGTTATTGTGTGTCCGAGTTGTTATTGCTCGTTGATCTTATTCCGACTGTTGAGTCAAGGCTTTTTGGTGGAGAATGATCTCAGTGTAGACACTCCGTGCCCAAGCTATTGTCAGTATTATTCGCCATAAACCAACGATAAACCTAAACCGACATCTTAATAATAAAACGCATAATTTTGGTAAAACAAAAGCTAACTAATGAATTCTTTCTATCTAACTTTGTTCTGTTGCATTTTGGAACTGTTGACATAGCCGTGCATTTGAAGGTAATTTCCTTGTGTGGAAATGACTAGGACAGTTGACACTTTTGTAGCGACCTGAAGCATGCGCGAACCTAGAGTTCGTAGCTTGTGGAGCTCAGGCCATGCGATGTCAGACGTGGTCTCAACTACGCATTCGTCACCGTGATTACACACATTAGATGACTATGGCTTACAAAGAGTAAACCAAGGTGTAGGCAGGAATTTAATAAAGATTTGTGTCTATTTCATTACTTATTTATGATGTAAAAGTGTGTAAATCCTACATGTTACCTTATTGTGTGCTGATAGCACGTAGTTGTTAAGAATAATTAAATGTTTTTCATGGCTGTACACTTAGATTTGTTGTAATTGTTTTCTGATACGGACGTCATCGCCGTAAAATTTGTTATTAACTACTAGGACTTAGCTAGATGATTACCGTTAAATGTAAATGTGGAAATGGTATCATCCTAACTTAGATTTGTTTTGCTACCCTGTTAAATGTAAATTCTGATAATAGCTTAATCTTGTAACTTGAACTAGGGACTTGCGTCGTACCATTTTCCTAGTGTTGCTGTTGTTGCTTTATTATTGTGAGATAGATCTTTCGCGAGGGTTTTCAGTAACTTCTCAGGTAGGGACCTGCTCTTTATTTTCTTTTGTTTATTAGTTTGCGGACTAGCCGATCATAACCCTCCGAACTAGGCTAGGGGCTTGTGAATTTTAATAAATTTTCACGGTGTTTTACTTAAGTCTGGATGTTTAATTTCTCTGTCTAGTTTTTAAGGTGAACCTTTCCTTAGGCAGTCTATGACCATCTTCACCATGTACCACGATCCCCGTGGACTACAGTGTCTCGTGCCGCTCAGCCTATTAGGAAGTTCACCTGATCCTCACGGTAATTTTATTCGACTTAAGGGATGTTAGGAAAGTCATCGTGGTTGTTGACTCGACTAACGGTCTCATAAAATGGCACCCAACTCATGTGCCGACGTTAACGTGGTGACCGTCAGTACCATGTTACTTTGGATGATCTTAATGTTGATTAATGGTAAATTGACAGGACTGGGACGAACTTAGAAAGTCGTACTGCAGATCAATTGACCGCATGGCATTCATGATTGATAGAAGTCCATGGGGTGAGGCTTTAGTGTTTGATAAATGATGGATAGGGTTTTCTTTGATGATGCCTCATCCTGAGTAAATGGTAATACTTTGCTTTGCTCGTCGTTGTCTTTGTAAATGTAGAAGCACTTAGTTTGCATACTCCAGCTGTACTCGTGATATTTATATAAATGAAACAAGCTTTATACCACCAAGTAACTAATCATAGCTGTAAGTTCTAGTAGAGATTGATCCCTCACTTTCTCATATATATTTCTTGTCAAATGGATGAGGAAACGATTCGTCGCGTGTTTGGGGAGATGATGGCAGGTGTGAATGCTAATCTCCTACAGACTACTGCTGACCTAGGTGAAGTCCGGGGTGACTTGGGTCAAAATACTCAGGCTGTCAACAATGTAAGACAGGACTTGGAAGTAAACACCCAATCTATAAACAATATTAGTGGTCATGTAGACCAAGTAAGACAGGACGTTCACAATGTTAGATTAGATTTAGAGGTAAACACCCAAACTATAAACAATGTTAGTGGTCATGTGGACCAAATAAGATTAGATTTAGAGGTAAATACTCAATCTGTTAATAATGTCAGGACTGATTTAACCCAAGTCAGGGCTGATATGGACGCATTTAGGGTCGAAGCCAGAAATGATCTCGCGGCAGGTTTAGCGGCAGTTAGGGTTGATGTCATACGACACCATCAGGAGGCTAACCAGCGTGTAGATTGCCTAACAGACCAAATGAATAGAGCTAGGGAGGATGTGCAAAACCGACTGGGGGAGCACACGGCTCAAATTCAAACCACCATAAATAGAGTCCAGATAGACATGAAAGCTGACCTGGAACACACACGGGAAGAATTCGGGACTCGATTGACGCACGTCGAGGGATTCATGGACACTGTAAAAAAGGACATGACAACCATGAATATCGGATTAGTTCTCATGAGAGGAGCTGCAAATGCTGTGAACAACAATGTTAGGACGATCGTTGACCGCATGTTACAGGTCAGAGACGAACTGAACGTTAACAGGAGAAACATTTCTGAACTAACGGAAACCGTAGCAAGCCTACGCGAAACAGTGAATGTTCATCATGAGGAACATAACATTGACCTCATGTTATTAAGAGGGGACCTCAACGAACATAAGACCATAGTAGAGGCCAAGGTAGCCGAGGTCAAAGACAACATGTCAAGAGTCGAGGGAGAGATCGATTCTTTACAAAAGCGATTTGAGGAGGTCACAGTAAACGAAAGGTTAGACCTTAGCCTTAACCTCAGAACGGCCATACGCGAGGTAGACGCGAAAATCAAGGGAAAGGTCGATAGAATCGAATTACAATTGAATGACTTAGGCAACAAAGTCGCGGCCAGAACTATTCAAGGACTTGAAGGCATAGAAAGACGTCTTGACAGACTCGAAACGACTCCTAGGGAGAGACACTTACACTCACAAATGGGGAATCTCAGGAAACACCCGTTTCTCAATCTGAAGGAATGATGCCAACTCATTTTCAGCCCAGCGCACCTACAGAACCACAACCATCACAATTCACTGGTTCTGCGCCGAGCCAGGTTTTGAACTTTAACGCCCATCCTTTTCGACCAGCACCAAGTCAACCTAATAATGAGATAAATACACCTACGCATGGCTATATGCAGAACACATTTAGACCCGCGCATACTTAGGGAAAGTGACGATAATACGTTCGAGAGAGGAGCAACCAGCTCGCTTCTCTGGAACTGGAAATGGTGTTACTCCAGTGGAATTTCTAGCCAATGTCGAAAGTTATCTGAGAGATACGATGGTAACTCCAGAGAGGGAACTCAGAGTCATAGAACGTTTGCTTGAGGGGCAAGCCATTACCTGGTTTAGAGCATTTAGATACTCGTTTATAGGCTACCAGGACTTTAAGGAAGCATTACTAAGGACGTATTGGTCGAGTGACATTCAGCAGAGCATCCGAGCTGAAATGTATACTCGTAGATACAGCTCGAATACGCCTACTCGTTATGCGAACTACTTCGCTATACAGCTTGCGACTCTTCGTTGTCTTCAGCCTCCGTTGTCTGAACAAGATTTAGTTAACACCATTGTTTTGCAGTACCCTGCGGACGTACAACGTGTGTTGATCGCTGCAGGGGCATCCACGTTTCAGCAATGTGACCAGATTCTGCGACGCTTGGATGCGAACACGGAACAGTTCCCGACACACCGTCAGCAGAAGGCTGACAGGCGCGAGGAAAGACACATAAACTCGACCACTGTCGATAAAGTAAGCCAGACTCCGCAACAAACGCAAACACAAGAGAGTTCTGGGCATCGAGGTAATAACTACAACTATCGTAGGAGGGAATGGAACAACGCTCCATATGCTCGAGATCAACAAGATGACCATCGTAGTCATTGGAATCGGAGATTCGACCGAGGGACGAATGATAACCAACGTCACGAAAATTACCACCGCGGGAATAACGGAAGAAACCAACAGCACGGAAGTATCCGAAGGGACTATCGATACGCTAGAGGATATAACCGAGATCGAGACCCTAGATACCAGCCAGACAGAGATTGGAAAGGAAGAGCACGGGAGAGCAGTGAGTACCTCCAACAACTAAGAGAGCTGCAAATCCAAGAAGAGGGAGAACGCAGCCCAACTTCGAGGGAAAATAGAGATTCGGCGCAGGAGATGGAGCACAACCAGCCCAGTACTTCTCGCCAGGATAATTAAAAAAACGCCGAAAAATTAACAGATTCTTGTCAGGTTGAGCACCGAGTAACTGCTACCATATTACTCTGGGAGCCAATCCAAGAAGACTTGTTGGACGAATGACGAATGACGAACCACAATTATGAGTTGACCCGTCTGCCCAAGATAGTAGCCACTTTGAACGAAGTCAACGTAGTCATTCTCATTGATACTGGGGCAATGATTAGTGTTATTTCCGCCGATTGCCATGCCAGATTAAAGGCCAACTCGGAGGTGACAGAGCTGCCTCTTTCAGATGTAAGAGTAAGAGGTGTCATACCTGACCGGGTTGTGACGTGCAAAATCCAGATTCTTTGTACTCTGAAGATTTCAAATCATGTTTATTTGCACGAATTTCTTGTAATGAAGGGCTTGCATCATGAAGCCATACTAGGCGCAGACTTCATTAGAAAATATGATGGTATCATTGACATGGGCCGTAACACGGTGGAGTTCAAGCCGAACGAACCCATTCAGATGAACCTAGTTGAAGAAGAACCGGAATTCCTATCCGAAGTCGACGTAGTCGAAAACTTGAATGGCAAGGAAATTGACGAGATACTCGATGCCGACGAAGAGGCAGAATCATTATCAGCACCCACACGAGAGAATCTTGATATAATATTGAACGAATACAGGGACATATTCGACACCACACCTGGTGAGATATTAGACTACGAATACGACCTTGTGCTACTGGATGATTCCCCATTCCAGAAGAAAATTTACCCGATTGCTGAGAAACATCGTGAAGAAGCTGCTAAGAAGATCCATGAGATGGAAGCAGCAGGCGCAATCAAGAAATCACCGACTCCTTTCTTGAATCCCATAACGCCTGTGGTTAAGGTAGATGGAAGCTTGAGACTTTGTCTCGATGCCAGAGCCTTGAATGAACGCCTAGCTCCTGAGCACGACAGACCGCCCAAGATTAGGGACATTCTCAGGAAGTTCAAAGGAAAAAGGATATTTTCATCATTGGACTTGGTTCAGTCTTATTACCATATCAGATTATCTGAGCATACTCAGAAATATACTGGATTCCTGTTTGATCAGACTACTTATGTCTTTTGAAAACTACCATTTGGATTGAAAAATGCCGGAGCCGCATTAATCAGAGCACTTGATGCCAAGCTGACTCCTGAAGTGAAGCAGAGTAATATGTTATGTGGATGACATAATCATAGCTTCAGAAACAGAAGAAGAGCATTTAAAGACATTGCGCCCTGTTATTGAGAATCTTCGACAGGCGAATTTTAAGGTCAAATTTGACAAGTGTCGATTCTTTCAGAAAGAAGTGAAATTCGTAGGACACATAATCAATGGAGAAGGATACAGACCAAATCCGGCAAAGATTAGAACTGTTGCTGCATTTCCAACGCCAACCCGTGTGAAACACGTGAGACAATTCTTAGGAATTCTCCAATTCTTTGCTGCTCATTGTGAGAAGTATTCCGAGACTGTCGCACCTCTGCAAGGATTACTGAAAAAGAACTGCAGGTGGAACTGGAATGATGAATGCGAGATAGCTTTCAGAAGAACTAAACAGATGCTAGTGGACTCAATTCAGTTAGAATATCCAGATTATTCCCGGAACTTTATTCTAGAAACTGATGCATCTGCCATTGGTATAGGAGCCATTTTACTGCAGGAAGATGATGAGAAGAACGTCATTACATCGCTTTCCTAAGCCGACTTTTAAGAGCACATGGATCTCACTACTTCACGACCGAGATAGAAGCACTTGCAATAGTTTACGCACTTGAATACTGGCAGAAACTTCTGTTAGGCCAGAGGATCATTGTGAGGACCGATCACCATGCACTGACCTTCATCTTAAGAACAAGACTGGCAAGCTACAGGATCACACATTGGACGCTGTTTCTCCAACAGTTCGATTTGGAAATAGTTTATCGACCAGGCAGAGAGAATGTGTTGGCCGACATCCTCAGCCGGAATCCTGAAGCTACTGTTAATGCCATAGACATCGAGGGAGAATGCGAGGAACACCTTCGCCGACTTCGTCATCTACCCGAAGGACAGCGACGTGAGGAGGAACTCAGGCACATTATCCGTTTCCTGGAACGAAGAATGGATCCACAGGATGCTCATTATGCGAGAATTGCTGCTGTTGCAGATAATTACTTGATTTATCATCGTGTATTATACAAGTTTGTGGACGAGGACCACACTCAACTGCGTGCAGTTATTCCTAGGAGATACCAAGAATCTGTTATTCTTATGGTTCATCTATCCATTGGTCATGGTGGAACAGACAAAACCATCAAGGAATCTTTTACATGGAAAGGGTTAGGAGCCAACGTTAGACAGTGTTTACGTGCTTGCGACGCATGCCAGTGGAACAAATACACGTCACACTTGTTGAAGGAACAACCTAGACCAATAATCCCAACTCAACCTAGAGAGTTATACGCACAGGACCTGTATGGACCAATACCTAAGGCTCGTCGTGGGAATCGATACATCGTTGTAATACCCCATTTAGACGTCTCGGTCGCGATCCCGATTATCTCTGATCTGGATAATGTCCAATCGCGATCAACGGTATTTGTCATTGGTACGTGTTTAGACGTCCCATCAGGAAACAAGAGGATAATCGAGTAAAACAGCATGGCATCGCTAAGGTCTGCCAACTTTTGAATTCCAAGTGTTATAGCAGAAATTTACAGTAGTTTGTTTCCTCCAGTTTTGAAGTATTTCAGTTATTCTTTATACATAATTCAACCTTCTAATGCATATTCTTAAATATATACAATTCCTGAGGAGACGTGTAGGCAAGGCCTACTCTTGGTGTGGAAATAAAAATATTTTGAAATGTTTATAAACAGGTCTAGGCTAATTATTGCATAAATACTTCCTTGTTCGTCCAGAGTAATTTGGCCCCGTCTATGTCTATGACAATAAATTTATGTCTTTATTAATCGTCTTCATCGACTTTCCCCAACGCTAATATTTTTTTCAGCGTTTAAACACTGGTATGTTTGTCTCAATCCATAATTTCGTTTCTCTCAATCTTCATAATCTCTATCAACCAACATAAATACAACCATCATGGCCAACATTACGTACATCTCGATTTCAAAACACAAGATAATACAAAATGGCCATCATTTCCACTGCCTACTTCACTCACACAACAGGAGGATAGAACACACTGACGATCGCAATGGCCGCGAATGCGATTATCTCGTTGTGGGAACGGGATCGGGCTGATCCTGTTGGAGGGAAAGTTGATCGCGATAATGTTATCCTGTTGCGTTTAGACGTCCCAACTTAATCTGGACCGGCGCCTGATCGCGATCGCAACCGGGACGTCTAAACGGGGTATAACTATTGATGTGTTCACGAAATATACGATGCTTCATCCGATTCAAAAAGCCACTGCATATCAGATTATTCAGAGGATTAGACGTCAAGTGATACCGGAGGCAGGAAAACCACAATTCCTGTTGACTGATCACGGATCACAGTACACCTCAGCAGAATTTGCCAATGCTATGAATGAGCTTGAAATAGGTCATGTTTTATCATCTATTCGTCATCCAGAGAGCAACCCAGCAGAATGCGTGATGTCTATTATCGCAAAATTCTGTCGATTATAATGTCAAGAAGAACACTGGCGATGGACTGATGTCCTAGTCACTATGGAAAAGTGTATTAATTCAACAGTCCATGAGAGCACTGGTCAAATACCTACGGTCTTGCATTTGAACCAGATGCCGCTGAGAATATGGGATCGTGTGATTGTAAATCCACCTTGTTTACAACCATCACATGCCAGCAGACTTTTAGCTGCAAGGGAAACTATGGACAGACAAGCTGCCAAGCGCTTGAGAATTACTAGACGCCAGAGATTTAGAGAACCACTAGTGGAGGGACACCTTATCCTCATAAGGAGACCCGGAATTTCAAGTCCTATAGACCGCATATATGGGAAATTTCTATCCTTATATTATGGCCCTAGTTGTATCCGACAGCCTTTGAACAATGGAAGTTATGTAATAGAAGACATCAGGACAGGAGAGCGCATTGGAATCTTTAATGCAGCCAATCTGAAAAAATTTCACTCTTGAATGAATTTCAGGTCAAATAAAAATGTCGTCCCCACATTTTATTTGAAACGACGGAGAGGCAGATGAACCCTCTGAGCTATGGTTCATGTGATATTTTTTTATGACAGAACATTTATGATGGGATGTTGTACCTTTGAACACACCCAGGAAGCCACGTGGAGCTGAGAGCTCACGCGATACTCTTTCAAGTAGCGTTGAATCGCACTTTTAACTTTGGTGAAAACTGCTAATTATTTATCTGAGGTCTTATTAATTAATTTTATTCTTTCACAAGACTCAGAATATTCCATTTCGTCATGCTGCATTATTAAAACATTTTTGAGGATGTTATTTTAGCTTAAGGTAAGGTAATACCCTTGCAGATACGCAAATAGGAACGTAAGTAGTCGCTCAACGACTTCGGTTTGACGACCTACTTCCTTGAGACACCCAGTGCCTTGCACTACGTCTGGAGAATCCGCCCTGTGTAGGCGGGGAATCATATCCGTCTTGTACGACGTAGGAAATATCCGCTGTTTAGCGAGGAAATTACAATTAGTTGCCATCGAGCATGAATAAACAACGATACAAGTTATAAGTAAGAATTATAGTGAGTTACTTGCACTACGTCTGGAGAATCCGCCCAGTACAGGCGTGTAATCGTATTTGTCCTGTAAGACATAGAAGAATATCCGCTTGTTAGCGTTGAATTGGTTATCAGGTACCATCGTGCACTGGCATATTGTGAAATACTGTTATTTATGCACAGCGAGCCACAGAAACATATTGAAGATAATTATTGGCAAGTATTAGTGAATTATATAATTTTACCGGAACACCACATTTTAGTACCCACGTGTTTGTGGAGGGCTAAATGCCTTGTGGAAAATATACAGGTAAATGTGTTGCAAGTACTTCAAATAAGTGTGATTATGATAGTGTAACATATTTGGATTGCCAGAGTGAAGTTTTTATTTCCAAAACGACGTACATTTTACCGATGCTGCATGATAGAAAAGTAGCGTCATTAGCACGTGCAGAATCATAGAGCAGGGCTATCTCACGTATCTATTCACATCCACGAAATTAAGGCTGTGTTGTCAATTACTATCAAAGCCTACAATACTTACGACGAACATTATATTTTTGGTAAGTGAAAGAATGAATTTCATAATTTATTTCACCGTCAACGTGACCAGACTATTCCACACCATGTTTGAATCATTCATCACGGGCTAATACCATCCTGGTATGAGGGTGATGTTTCTACGAGAACTAGCATGATGGTGGAGCTTGCAGAACCGAGGACGAGAAGGAAGGAATCCAAGATGCCATTTCCAGGCATATTCACGGAGTTGTCGACAGGGCGAATCGAACCCTGGTCTTTGGAGGAGTCCAGATGGGAATCCTGATGAGGATAATACCGTTCCAGAGATCTAGAGATGAATGTGTACAACCCTGGTTATTGAATAGAGGGCTGAGTGATAGCTTCTCCATGTCGTTAGTTTTTGGACATCCCTTCTCTTGTTCTAGTTCTGGTGGTATATTAGATTTAATGTAGTTTGTGAATCAACCGCTCTCTGTGTCAGCCATTTTTCTAGGTAGGGATTGTATCTAGTTTAATTTAATGTCATTTATTTCAGTATAGTGAGACACCCTTGGGTCTGACATTTTGGTTAACCCTGGTGCAGCTTGATGAACGTCGTAGAACGTCAAAGCCAATCTTTTGCTAGATGTGACAGTAGTCATTCGAGGCTAATTTGTACAACCCTGTTTGGGGTGATTTTTCAAGTCTTTGCTGACTATAGTTATGACAATCAGATGTCATGATTATTTCTTTAACTGCATTCTTTGCAGCCAGATTTGATACACACCTGACTTTCGTTAGAACAGTCGTATCGGTTAGGCAATCGACTGTAATTGCCAGTTTTGTAAATGCATTATATTTTCATTTTGAATAAGCTCAGAAGCTATTCTTGGTCAAGTTTGAACCTAACAACTAGAAGGAATGTTTCGTTGCCTAGCATCGAACTCAGTTCCCTACGTATCATTAAGCAGATCCTTGTATGGAATCTGCGCCACAATTATCATTTTGCTTGTGTCATGTAAGACACGTTTTTATTTGATACTAGCAGAAGTACCCGTTCTTCGAACGGTGTTCGTTGTTAACACCAGACATTATCAATTGAGCTACTGTGCAATGGTTAGCGGTTTGTCATTCCATCAAGTTTATCAGAACGAAGTTAGATTATTGGGAATATCACACACACTGTTAATTTAAGGCCCTTAAAATGTAGTTTTCGGAGACCCTTTATAGATTCCCGAATTATCTGTCTCACATTGAGAAGCGCAACATATGCTTTGGTCGTCCTTGTAGGATAATTGTTATATTTCGCATATTTTAGCATATATTGAGAAGTTTTTCTCTATATCCACCCTTCTACTGTATGAAAAGTACGGTGAAGAGTTTTATAAATGATTGGTGTATTGACTCTCATGGTTACCATACCTAATTTTAAGATGCACCAAGCATCCGAACACGAGGTATAGGCGTACATAAAGATACACAGAAAGACAGACAGACAATTCTATTGTCTACAACATATTACCCAGATATCCAAATATGGGTATATCTACCACACAGTATCAAATAAAATCATCCTTATGATGAACCCGTATGTCGACAAAAAAAAAGTTAAAATGTGCTCTCAGACTAAATTCACCTAACGTGTACTTCCTGACGTGAAATACAATTTAAAGTCTTGTAGACGAAACGCAATATACGTCACATAAAAACTGACCCTCTGCGTTGTGCTAGGTGCCCATACACAGGAAGACCCCTTTCATAAATTATAAAGGCTTGTGGTGCATGAAAATTCAGGTTCTCTAGACTCAAATTGCCCAAATTCCTAAAAGCCGCAAAAATGCTAGTTCAATTCAGGAATTTTTGAAAATAATGTTGCTGTTTGGAGATATAATAGACCTTCTGTACTATATGTCGAACGTGAAAATTGCATGAAAAAATTCTAGGTTACCCTTTCACCCACTTAATTGCATTGATGAATTATACGGTCTACGTTAGTTCCGTGATAACCTTATAGCCATTTGCAAACTTTCACAGAAATGTAATAAATGGAGTGTCATTGCTTCTTACATAAATAGTGAACCCTTAACCCTATGTTCGTTAAATGATTCTACTTTTATTTCTTCAATTAATAAATATTTCAACCAGCATCATGAAAGTAGCCAGACAGTGATGAGGAAATTTCAAGCATTTGTTGGAGACAGTAGGGACATACCTGCGACAGTTTAACAAAAGGCTAAGTACTTGAGCTATGAAAAGAAATAGCATAGCTATGTATCACAGGGACAGGTGTGGCTACCTCAATTTTAGAAGCGACGCGCGGTGAGACATGGTTCTGGTATGTTCATTGTGATATTCGCGCCTAGAAGAAATATGATGCAGTAACGTGAATGGCTGATGAAGAAAATAGACACTCCCAAGACGCCAAGATCTACTAGAAACCGCCAAATTACAGAAAATGGAGAACCAATGAGAAGAGAATGCCTACTTGCGCGCCAACTCCGGCTGGGGTACGCGGCGGCTAGCATTCACGCGGGAAATCGCCTAGACAAAATCTCTACGATCGAATCTAGGATTAATGGGCATATTCTTGACCTGTGCAATATTACGAGTTCAGTGATATCTATTTCATTCCTGTACCACAATTACTTCGAGAAATTTTTACATAAATCCCCCTCCATCTAGACCCAAGGGCCAGTTCATTTATAAGTGTGTCGAAGAGCCAAGACATTGACTATTATTCTGTGCGTCTACGGACGTAGACTTTTATTCTGTGTGTCGAGGACACAAGAGCGATTATTATTATTCTGTTCGTCTGAGGACGTAGACTTTTATTCTGTGTGTCGAAGACACAGGTATTCATTGTAAAGTGTTAAATTCAGTGATAGATAGTCATAGTACTATAGTTATAGGGGCAGTAGCGTCGATAATTCGCCAACGAACAGTGACAGGGAATTTAGTACCTGAACAAGCGAATTTAGTAGTCAGACATAAAGTGTATAATAACCTCATTTTTGTATCAGCGCAAGGATGACATCGATGAATGCAGAGGAAGTTTGGAATTCTCAACACTCCGTCCAGATGGCTGATATGAGATAAAGAATCATCCAGTTGGGGAATGGCATCTGATGTTCTTTGACGGGTGACTACAAAAGAGATGAGTACAAAATAATATTATTTATTATTTGTTAAATTAACGTATGGTTTATGGGACATATTTTTTGTAAATACTTTGCTTGTGTGATTAATGTAGTATATTTAGTTTTGATCTGACACACTTTTGTTTGGAAGCAGCTCGCACAATTGTAAGTGATGGAAGGTTCTTTTCTTTGTGTTGTGTTAACTAACGTAGCTATGTGAACGGCCGTGTTCGCCTAGGTTACGAAGTGCGGTTAAAAACGTCTCTCGGAGATATGTCGTGTTTCAGAAGTAGGACTGAATTAATATAATTATATAGTAGATTGGAGGGTAATTAAATTTTGTTGAGATTTATTATTGATCAGATTCAGTGTGATTATTGCCTTTGGAGCAATGTAATTTGTGACGAAGAGTATTCAGCTCTATCGTAAGTTTTAAATATTGTGTTAAATGTTTGCGAGCTCTAATTCAGCAGACCCGTGTGAAAGGCGTTATGTCAGTCCCAGATGTGTGCATTGTGAGTATATATTTTGTGGTATTACAAGCGGGAATTTCAGCAGAGACTGATTTCTGTCAGCTTGGTACCAGATTCATATTGTATCCTTGCGAGGACAATTATGGATATGTGATTATTGTCTGACCATATGTTGAGTTGGAGGAGATGTTAGTTGCTGTTGATTTCTTGAGATAACAGTCCAGCTGGTCGGCTATTTATATACACTGGAAGGGGGACATGACTGGTATTGAGGAAAGGGTGAGTTGTTGTCACAAGGGCTGGCTGAGTTTCGCAAGCAAGCTCATTATTGGAGTGCACGTCTGGCTCCCAATTAGTTGAAAATAAATATAAATGTGAGAAACTGATCAATGGTAAAATTGTTTAAATAAATGGGAGTTGCCTACGAAACACGATAACCTTCGAAGCGTTTCTTTGACATGCAATTTTGTTAATATAAAGTAATCTTATCCACTCAGGTTGTTTGTTGTTGTTGGTTTATTCTATGTTTTTCCATGTCAGTGACCCGTGAGTCACGTGCGGCGCTGTGTTTCCTTGTTGTTGAGTGTCTGGCCATTGTGGCAGCTCATTTGGTTAAGTGTGTCACCACACTAATAAGGGTCTCAGAGAGATGCCTGTAAATAGTAGAGTTGTAATATGTGTGTCAGAGTTAGATTTAAGGATTTTTTATTAATGTTATGCCCATATCCATAAACGTTGATTTACGAGATGATTGTTCGTGAGCACCGTGGCTGTTAACCCGTTGTGAACGAATGATCATCCAAGTACTCATTTCTCGTAGATAGTCATCACGCGAACATAAATTCATATGCAAGATAGTGGAACTTGGATCCGCATTTTATTAGAAAAGGGGAGATCCATCTGACTCCTCAAAGTGATAAATATTCCTGTCAGGGGAAAATTCAGGGAGGATTTTGTTTATTATTGTTTGTTTTATTCTTTATGCACAAATTAGTTATTAAATCTTGTTATTATCTTACGTTTTGTCTCCTTACTTTCTTGTTATAGTTTTTATCCTATAACCCTTGCCTCAGAAAAGCACGTTGTTTGGCGGACGTAAACACCACACTATGAACTGAACGCGACCCCTTGATCTAAGATTCTTGCATAAAACACTGCTATTCTGAAGGGTTCATAGGTAAAAACTGGCGCCCAACGTGGGGCTATTCACTGTGGTGTAACGGGGAGATTACACATGTCAATAGTGGCGCATTTGAGTAAAACTGGCATGCCGCAAGTGCAGGCAGATATGACAGTATTTAATCACCGGGAAGTGATATTTTATTAAAAGTAGTTGAGGCGAAGTGGATACCGCCAAATGTGTGAAAAATAAATTAAAATCAGGAGATTGCAAAGTAAAATACGGTTCACGTTGTTGTCTTTTTAAATTAAAGTAAAATTAAGATGTGATACCGGGCGCCCAATGATAAAGTTAAAACTAGATTTGTGTAGAAAGTCAAACTCATGGAAATATTAGGAGGCTGTAGCCTAAAATGACAATTAATACTTTGTTAATTAGTCAGTGTTAATATCAGATCTGGATAACTGTTTAATGACTAAATATGTGCTTGGGGTTAAAATTAAATTGAGTAAAACTAGAAATACTCAGAGATGCAATCAACTAATGGGATTAAGGTAAAAATAAATGAACTGAGTAGGATAAAGAAATTAAATGTGCATTGGATTTATGTGCGTGTCAAAGGGCATTGGCGTAGGCCATTTCCCATATGTCTCATATAAATTATAAAACATGGCAACGGTGGCGCAGATCCAGGATATCATTGAGAGTGCAGCGAGGAGAACGCAGGAATTGTTGGATACTAAACTAGCTGAACAAAGTGAACAATTACACAATAAACTATCAGAACAGAGTCAATCTATAAACACTAGTATGTTAGAGCAAAATGAATCGCTAAATACGAAAATGTTAGAGCAAAGTGAAGCGTTAAATACAAAATTATCTGAACAAATAAACACTAGTATGTCAGAACAAAGGGAGTCTATAGGCAAATTATCTGAGCAAAGTGAAGCGCTAAAAATTAAACTGTCAGAACAAAGTGAATCGCTAAATACTAAACTGTCAGAACAAAGTGAATCGCTAAATACTAAACTGTTAGAACAAAGTGAATCATTGCGGACACAGTTAAATAACAGTAGAATTGAGCAAAATGAATATCAGGCGGAACAAGCTAGGTTATTAAAGAGTGAAATTAATGACACTATAAATTCACAGTTAGAGGCGCAAAATAATAAAAACACGAACCAATTAGCTTCGTTAACCGCAGAGATGGAAGAGCACACACACCAACAGATGATATTACTGGCCCTTGATGTAAGCAAAAATAATGAGAAACAGTTAGAGCAGATTAAAAAAATGGAAAGTATTTTTGATAAAAAACTTAGCATTCTCGATGAAACGGTGGTAGCTAAATTAGAGCAGATTGAAATAGCATGCACAATGAATACAAGCGAGGTCAAAATAGCTCAGGATAAGTTGGAAGGTCGATTTAAGGAGATGGAGAAAAGTGGCAGGGTCATTCAACAACAAATATCAGCAGTAGATGAGAACATATCAGGCATAATTAAAGATATGGACCGTCTCGAGATAAAATCAGCGGAACAGTGGAAAAGCCTAGAAACGGAACAAGAACAATTTAAGAGTACATTAGACGAAAGGCTAAGCCAGATAGAAAATAATCAGGATGAAAATAAGAGCCAGATTGAAGAAAAAATAAGCACGATTAAAGAACAGATCAGGAAAGATTGGAAGAAAATGAATATTGATTCTAGAGAGGAAAGATCCACCATTATCAAAACAGTAGGCGAAAACCACACGCGTATTCAAGCTTTGGAGCAAGAAGTAAAAAATAAACTCAAAGAGCAGACAGACAGGATCATTAAAGCCGAACTCCGCTCATTAGAACAATCATCTATATTTAAAACGGGAGCATTGAAAGACAAGCCGGATGACTCACATAGTCCCCAACCCAGCATAGCAGGAAGTCAGACTCAAGCAGAGAGCCCATTAACAACAAACACGGAAGGATTTCGCAAGAACGTAGATAGGATCTCGACACCACAAGACGGTCATCAGCCCACTCAACTTATTCAAGTAATTCGCTCAAATGACTACAAGCCGCAGAAATACACCGAAAATTCAGGGGTAACACCTAAGGCCTTTATCAAAGAGATTGAAGACCATTTCAATGACACTGGGGTACCTGAAGCACGTAGATTGAGAATGATGGAGAGATTTTTATCAGGGAATGTTCTCACCTGGTTTTTAAGTTTCAAATATACATTTGGAACCATGTCAGACTTTAATTTAGCGTTTCTGCGCAAATACTGGTCTCCCGCCATACAACAGAGTTTAAGAATGGAGCTTTACTCTAGAAAATACCAAACTACCCAGCGGACAAAATACTCAGATTTCTTTAACATGCAAATGCTAAAATTTCGCGACCTAGATTACCCATTAAACGAAGCAGATTTGGTGATGACAATAGCAAGGCAAATGCCAGTTAATGTACAGCAAGTACTAGTCGCAGCAAACGTTAGTACGGCCCTACATGCAGAGCAGATATTACGGCAAATAGATGAGACCACATCTCATAGTCATTTTAGAGGAGGAAGACAGCTGGAATTAGTCAACACCACAGAGGTCGTAAAAACAAAACAGGGAAATACTAAAACGCAGGGTACTAATACAAGCACCTCCACACCTAGGCGAAACCAGGAAGAAGGGGAAAACAGACCATATCAGCGTAACGAAAATCACTACAACAATAGATACCAGGGCAACAATAGATACCAACAGAGAGGATATCAACAATGGCGTGATAATCGAAGGAATGACAGGCCTTATGGGAGATACGGTGACTACAATGCCAACCAAAGATGGAAAGGAAGGAGAGATCAAAATCAAGGAGATCAACGTAACTATCGAGATGACTGGGATGATAGGCACGCTCAATCACAAAATAACTTAGAGGAGTTACACACTAGTCAAGGTGGAGAGCTAGGAAGATGGGAAAAGGCCATTGGGAACAGAAAGAACCCAGATACACATACTGAGGAAGCTGGAAGTCTACTGAGACAAGAGGAATATCAAGGACATGAGCGACAGAAGGATGATGGGAGTCGAAATGGAGCTTTAAAAAAATGTTAATTTTGGATCAAGGAGACAGTCTCCAAACACAACAGTCGGAAGTTGAAGATGGATGGATAGTAGCGAACATACAAGAATGGATTGCTTTACCAGAAGACTGCCTGGAGGAGACGGTGAAACCACGGAACGATGAAATTAGGCAATTACCCATTATTTACGCAAGGATTGGTGGAATTAATATAAGATGTTTATTGGATACGGGGTCACAGATCAGTCTAGTATCGGAGGCCTTGGTTCGAGAGTTGGGACGGACTCAGAATATTCCTGTAATTCCGGTACCACAGCTCAAAGTGAGGGGTGTTATTCCTGAACGCACCGTCACTTGTAAACGTCAGGCATACTTAGAGCTGAACATATTGGAACATACTTTTGGGCAAACATTCATTATCATGGCAAAGATGAATTTCAATATAATTCTTGGTGCAAATTTCATTTGTGACAATCAAGCAGTGATAGATTTACACAAGAATACAGTCAGTTTTAGAGAATATGACCAGCTGAAAAACGTGGGATTGCATATGGATGAAATCACTACCGGAAGAGATGTAAATTCTTGGGCATTGGAAGCAATATCAGAAGAGACGGAAGAAGAGGTACGAAAGGCGGAAGATAACATCGTAGAAGGGGCTGTTGTGGAACTAGATGAGGAGATAGAATCCCAGGAGATATGGTCTTTATTAACAGAAGGAGATAACAGCGACGCACAATTTGAAGAGTTACTACAGGAGCGGCTCAATGACATTCAACTTGGGGGTGAACACAGAAAACAGTTGGAAGAGATTTTAAGGAAGCACAAAACAGTATTTGATACAGTACCTGGAAAAATTTTAAATTTCAAGTACTCTATGCAAGTCGAGGACTGGTCACCTTTCAAAAGCAGATTGTACCCAATTCCTGAAAAGTATCGTGGTCAAGTTAAAATCATTATAGATGAGATGTTAGAAGCTGGAGTGATAAGGAAGACACCTACACCTTATCTAAATGCGATTTTGGCAGTCACAAAACCAAATGGATCTATTAGACTTTGTTTAGATGCCAGAAATCTCAACATGAGACTCATTTTTCCTGAGTATGACAGAGCGCCAATTATCAGAGACGTATTAAAAGGCTTTAAAAACAAGAGCATTTATTCATCAGTCGATCTGACGAGCTCGTTCCACCATCTTGAATTGGATGAGAAGTCACAGCTTCTAACTGGCTTCTTATTCGATAACCAGACATATTGTTTCGTCAGAATGCCTTTTGGAGTCAAAACAGCGGGCTGTGCTTTAATCCGAGCACTGGACCGGAACCTAACCGAGGAAGTAAAGGAGATGACGGTGCGATACATTGACGACATTCTGTTGGCATCCGACAACATTGAAACTCACATGGAAAATTTAGATAAAGTATTGGGCAACTTGAAGGCATCGAATTTCAAAGTAAACTTGAAGAAATCGCATTTCTTCAAGAGCGAGATCTTATATTTGGGTCACGTCATTGACAAGGAGGGAGTGAAGCCAAACCCAGCTAAGATTGAAGCAATAAAGAATTTCCCTACACCAACGAGAGTCAAGCACATTCGGGCTTTCTTAGGCGTAACGGGATTCTTTAAAGAAAACTGTCCAGGTTATACGGAGACTGTAGCTCCAATGCAAGAAATGTTAAAGAAAAATAACAAATGGTCATGGAACGCGGAATGTGAGAAGGCATTCCAAGCAACAAAACAGCTATTGGAAAACTGCATTAAATTAGGATATCCAGATTTCAAGCTCAAATTTATAATCCAAGCGGATGCTTCACTAATTGGGATAGGTGCTATGCTCTACCAAGAGGATCCAGCTAACCTGCAGCACAAAACATATTTGGCATTTGTCAGCCGAAAATTGCGTAAGAACGAGCGAAATTATACTGTAACCGAGCTAGAATTGTTGGCCATCCTTCATGCGCCCCAACAATGGAAACGAATAATCTATGGTTACCCGATTGTTGTCAGAACTGACCACAAGGCATTAACATTCTTGTTTAAGACGTCAATGGCAAGCGAACGTGTGACACGTTGGTCTATATACATTCGGCAGTTCAGCATTGAAATTGAACATTGTCCAGGGAAGATGAACGTGATACCGGATGCACTCAGCAGGAACCCAGAGCCTGATAATGAAGAAACAGCGATGGTACAACACTTGGAGTTAACACCGAAGGACCGGGAATTCTTGGAGGAGTTACGTGAGATACAGCGAGAACAGGAAGCGGAACCATGGTTGATGCTATTAATTAAATACTTCGAAAAGCAACTACCTACAGGAACACCTGCATTTCGAGAAGCGAAAGCCAAAGAAGGAAGATATGTTTATGTCAACAATTTGCTGCACAAATGGGTAGATAATGACCACACCAAGTTACGCATATTAGTACCTGCATCGTTACAACGAGGATTGACATGGCATACGCACGAAAGTTACGGTCACGTGGGCTTAGACAAGTGCGAAGCGACAATAGGAGAGACATTTACATGGCCACGTATGAGAACAACTATATGTGACGTCATTACAACTTGTGACCCGTGTCAGAGAACAAAGCCAAATAATTATTTACTGAGGCAATATCCTAGACCATTGCTACCTCAGAAACCATGTGAGCTACTGGCGGTGGACTGTCTTGGTCCAATTCCGAAGGGAAGGAGAGGTTGCCGTCATTTGCTAGTGTGCATTGATGTATTTTCTAAGTTTGTAGTACTATGCCCTATTCAGAAAACCACATCGAAGCAGGTACTCAGTCGCATTCGTAATAGAGTTATTCCAACCCTTGGAAAACCAGAGTTTATATTATCAGATCACGGCAGTTATTTCACAAGCGCCGAATTCAAGAAAGGAATGGAAGACATGGGTATAAAACATGTTTTAAGCAGTATCCGACACGCCCAAGCTAATCCAAGCGAGAGAGTAATTAAATGTGTAACTTCATATTTGAGGATCTTCATTCCGAACGAACACCACAAATGGGTCGATAAAATTAAGGACGTGGAGACATGCATGAATTCTACCAGGCACGAGTCAACAGGACAAATCCCTATGGTCCTACACAAGAACGAGTATCCAGTAAGAACGTGGAAAAGCATCATTAACTGTCCACAAGATCCCATGATAGCACCAGACCTGCGAATTGAAAGAACGAGAGCATACATGAGAAAACAAGCAGACCGCAGATTACGGCGAGTAAGAAATAAGAGGTTCCACGGTGATCTTGTAGTCAACCAGCTCGTTTTGGTGAAACGACCTGCTACATCGGACCCAGAAAAGAAAAACTTTAGTAAATTCTGCGAGAAATTCATAGGACCCTATTCTATCGTAAGAAACCTTGGAAATAATGCTTACAGAGTGAAAGAATTGAGCACAGGAACAATGTCAGTTTACAACGCTGCCAACCTAAAAAAAATATCGTCGAAGTGAACCATGGTAGCGCCGATATAATGACGCTGTTTGAATATACGGACGTCCTACTATCAACAAAGTCAACGGGGAGCAGTTGAGTACGGCACGTGATGAAGGAGGAAGTAGAGCTGTTGTTGACAAATATTAACGAGGCGAGCAAGGTGTTGCCGCAGGCATCAGAGCGTCACGCAAGATTGGAAGGGGGAGAGACAAGCAGGAAATGAAAACGAGTAAATGCCATTGAAGACAGGAGCGCCTAGACCAAGTAAGAAAAAGGGGTGATTCTGGAAATAAAACAAATTGGCCTACGGAAGTATTGTAAAATTGTCGACTTTATTCCTAAGTTCGAAATTTTGTGAGTGGGAGAGTTGTGAACCCTTTACCCTATGTTGGTTAAATGATTCTACTTTTATTTCTTCAATTAATAAATATTTCAACCAGCATCATGAAAGTAGCCAGACAGTGATGAGGAAATTTCAAGCATTTGTTGGAGACAGTAGGGACATACCTGCGACAGTTTAACAAAAGGCTAAGTACTTGAGCTATGAAAAGAAATAGCATAGCTATGTATCACAGGGACAGGTGTGGCTACCTCAATTTTAGAAGCGACGCGCGGTGAGACATGGTTCTGGTATGTTCATTGTGATATTCGCGCCTAGAAGAAATATGATGCAGTAACGTGAATGGCTGATGAAGAAAATAGACACTCCCAAGACGCCAAGATCTACTAGAAACCGCCAAATTACAGAAAATGGAGAACCAATGAGAAGAGAATGCCTACTTGCGCGCCAACTCCGGCTGGGGTACGCGGCGGCTAGCATTCACGCGGGAAATCGCCTAGACAAAATCTCTACGATCGAATCTAGGATTAATGGGCATATTCTTGACCTGTGCAATATTACGAGTTCAGTGATATCTATTTCATTCCTGTACCACAATTACTTCGAGAAATTTTTACATAAATCCCCCTCCATCTAGACCCAAGGGCCAGTTCATTTATAAGTGTGTCGAAGAGCCAAGACATTGACTATTATTCTGTGCGTCTACGGACGTAGACTTTTATTCTGTGTGTCGAGGACACAAGAGCGATTATTATTATTCTGTTCGTCTGAGGACGTAGACTTTTATTCTGTGTGTCGAAGACACAGGTATTCATTGTAAAGTGTTAAATTCAGTGATAGATAGTCATAGTACTATAGTTATAGGGGCAGTAGCGTCGATAATTCGCCAACGAACAGTGACAGGGAATTTAGTACCTGAACAAGCGAATTTAGTAGTCAGACATAAAGTGTATAATAACCTAATTTTTGTATCAGCGCAAGGATGACATCGATGAATGCAGAGGAAGTTTGGAATTCTCAACACTCCGTCCAGATGGCTGATATGAGATAAAGAATCATCCAGTTGGGGAATGGCGTCTGATGTTCTTTGACGGGTGACTACAAAAGAGATGAGTACAAAATATTATTATTTATTATTTGTTAAATTAACGTATGGTTTATGGGACATATTTTTTGTAAATACTTTGCTTGTGTGATTAATGTAGTATATTTAGTTTTGATCTGACACACTTTTGTTTGGAAGCAGCTCGCACAATTGTAAGTGATGGAAGGTTCTTTTCTTTGTGTTGTGTTAACTAACGTAGCTATGTGAACGGCCGTGTTCGCCTAGGTTACGAAGTGCGGTTAAAAACGTCTCTCGGAGATATGTCGTGTTTCAGAAGTAGGACTGAATTAATATAATTATATAGTAGATTGGAGGGTAATTAAATTTTGTTGAGATTTATTATTGATCAGATTCAGTGTGATTATTGCCTTTGGAGCAATGTAATTTGTGACGAAGAGTATTCAGCTCTATCGTAAGTTTTAAATATTGTGTTAAATGTTTGCGAGCTCTAATTCAGCAGACCCGTGTGAAAGGCGTTATGTCAGTCCCAGATGTGTGCATTGTGAGTATATATTTTGTGGTATTACAAGCGGGAATTTCAGCAGAGACTGATTTCTGTCAGCTTGGTACCAGATTCATATTGTATCCTTGCGAGGACAATTATGGATATGTGATTATTGTCTGACCATATGTTGAGTTGGAGGAGATGTTAGTTGCTGTTGATTCCTTGAGATAACAGTCCAGCTGGTCGGCTATTTATATACACTGGAAGGGGGACATGACTGGTATTGAGGAAAGGGTGAGTTGTTGTCACAAGGGCTGGCTGAGTTTCGCAAGCAAGCTCATTAGTGGAGTGCACGTCTGGCTCCCAATTAGTTGAAAATAAATATAAATGTGAGAAACTGATCAATGGTAAAATTGTTTAAATAAATGGGAGTTGCCTACGAAACACGATAACCTTCGAAGCGTTTCTTTGACATGCAATTTTGTTAATATAAAGTAATCTTATCCACTCAAGTTGTTTGTTGTTGTTGGTTTATTCTATGTTTTTCCATGTCAGTGACCCGTGAGTCACGTGCGGCGCTGTGTTTCCTTGTTGTTGAGTGTCTGGCCATTGTGGCAGCTCATTTGGTTAAGTGTGTCACCACACTAATAAGGGTCTCAGAGAGATGCCTGTAAATAGTAGAGTTGTAATATGTGTGTCAGAGTTAGATTTAAGGATTTTTTATTAATGTTATGCCCATATCCATAAACGTTGATTTACGAGATGATTGTTCGTGAGCACCGTGGCTGTTAACCCGTTGTGAACGAATGATCATCCAAGTACTCATTTCTCGTAGATAGTCATCACGCGAACATAAATTCATATGCAAGATAGTGGAACTTGGATCCGCATTTTATTAGAAAAGGGGAGATCCATCTGACTCCTCAAAGTGATAAATATTCCTGTCAGGGGAAAATTCAGGGAGGATTTTGTTTATTATTGTTTGTTTTATTCTTTATGCACAAATTAGTTATTAAATCTAGTTATTATCTTACGTTTTGTCTCCTTACTTTCTTGTTATAGTTTTTATCCTATAACCCTTGCCTCAGAAAAGCACGTTGTTTGGCGGACGTAAACACCACACTATGAACTGAACGCGACCCCTTGATCTAAGATTCTTGCATAAAACACTGCTATTCTGAAGGGTTCAATAGATGGAAAGTTGTATGCCACCCCATGAGATAATGTTCTCATGGTTACCGATTTGCATTCCTCCATTAGTTTGTTAAATTAAATTAAATTAGTTTTCTGGGAATATTTCACAAACTGTTGGATTTAGAGCCGTATAATGTAGTTTTCGAGGACCCTTTAGGGCCCCCGAGTTTTGTTGCTGGCACCGAGGGGCTTTGTCTCGTCGTTGTACGCCATAATATAAAACTAATAATAATATAATATAGGGAGAAATTATAACTCCTATTCTTTATTATTTTTTATTCAGCCAATGGCCATGTACTTTTCTCTTCAGGACGGGTCAGGGAAGGGATATTATCAGAGAAAGAAGCATTCACATCGCGCTTGAGCAAAATGGAAATGGCCTACCATTTAACTAAGGACATCTATATGAAAAGGTCAATATTCTTCAACGCAAAACTAAAACATTACTGCAGTGTCATCCGTCCGGAAGTCTTGCATGCTTCTGAATGCCTCACGATGAACAAAAAAGGCTTGGTCGAGAAACTGGAGGCCAAAGAAAGAAAAATTTTGAGAAAGATATTGGGTTCCATCAAAGATAATGGGGAATACAGAAAACGGCATAACCATAACCTATATACTCATGTGGAGAAGATAAGCAACGTCATCCGGAAGAGGTTACCATTTGTTGGGCATGTGAAACGAATGAGCCCAGCGAGACTGACCAACCGCAACATAACTTACTTTCAGGAGAGGAAAACAAAATGGGCCTGGTTCATTGAACTGGATAAAGATCTGAAAGAAGTGGGGATTACACCAACAGACATTCAGGAGTGCGTCCCACTCAAAGGAAAACTTCAAGCTTGTAAAGGTTTCCAAGAAAAACCGAAGCTGAAAACGGGAAAGCTTTGGACCCAGGAACGGAAGGAAGTCCACCGAGAACGAATGCGGGCGTACAGGGCAAACATCAAAGCCAGTAGGAGACGGTTGGAATGACGCGGTCCATAGATGGCCTATACGAAATGAATGAATGAATAATATGGGGATAGAAATATAATAGACCTGCCGTACCACACCCGCAGGTGTAAATCGCGTGAAAAAATTCTAGAGTACCCCTTGATCCCCTTAAGCGCGTTAAACGTATTGATGAATTTTACGGCTTTGGTTCCGTGATAACCTTCTAGCCGTTTGCAAACTTTCACACTAATGTAATTAATAGAATTGCATTGCGTATTACAGCAATAGATGGGACCTCTGAGAATCCGTTGGCATGGTTACTGGCTTGCATTCGTTCATTAGTTTATTAAATTAAATTAGTTTTCTGGGAAAATCTAAAAAACGGTTGGTCTTCGGTCCTTAAAATGTGGTTTTCGGGGACCCGAGTTTTGTCTCTCACATTGAGGGGCTGAAAATGAGTTTTGTCTCGTCCTTCTACGCCTATTTCAGCATGTATTTTAAGGGGGTAGGCCCCCTTTTATGAGAGGTACGGAGAAGAGTTACATCAATGATTGGTGTCGTGCCTCTGATGGATATCTGTACCAAATTTTACGATGATACACCCAGCCGTTCTCGAGTTATAAGGGAACAAATTTGTCCACAGACAAACTAACAAACAGACAGACAAACAAAAAAATTATTTTCGCGCGCATCCATCATAAAACAGTCTGAAACGTGTAAACATCTCAAATTTCCGTAGAAATTCACAGATAAACACACAAATTTTCATTTGTATATATAGAGAGATATACTGCACCGCTCGGTGTTGACCGTGTTTTATTGCACAGATTCTGGTTTTACTCGCTAACCGTTGGAGATATACGAAAAGTGATAAGGACCTTTCGGATAGAAAATTAAATGTTAAATCTCATGTATACCATCAAAAGTTTGCTATTTCTTAGCGTTCTCTTTTTATTTGAAAAGGAAATATGAAATTTTGAAACCAAAGGGTGTAGTGACGTCACAAATGTCGGTTTTACTCGCTAACTGTTGGAGATATACGAAAAGTGATAAGGACCTTTCGGATAGGAAATTAAATTTCAAAGTTCGAATGTGCCATCGAAAGTTTGCTATTTCCTACCGTTCTCTTTTTATTTGAAATGGAAATATGAAATTTTGAAACCAAAGGGTCTAATGACGTCACTAAAATAGTCGCCATTTTTAATAGTGCAAAATTTCGAAATCAAAAGTATCCTATATGTAAACCTGGTACATCAGCTACATCCATGCAAAATTTCATTTAAATCTGACCAATGGTTCTTGAGTTATTGAGTAACAGACAGACAGACAGACAGACAGACAGACAGACAGACACACACCATCTCATTTTTATATATTAGTATGATTGTACTAGCAACTACTGAATTGTATTTTGAGAGCAAAGAGCTCCAGTAATTGTAAGATTACTATCATTTAGACGTCTTTGGTATAAAGACGGAATTATATTATTCTATTCAGATTTATTGCGTGTTTTTATACACGGATTCTTTAGAGGTTCATAACCTATGGTAAAGTTTTTTATGAACAGGCCAGATGTATAGTTTTATATTGATTAAATCGCCGGCCTTGAATAATGTGTGTTTTGTGTCGACCGTACGCAGGAATGTGGTAGCCTGCTGGTGACATAAACTGGTTTTGTAATCCAGTGCCCTTGAGAGCACGCTTCATTTGTTTGTGAGACAGAACTACTTTGACAAGAGACAGAATGCTTGTAGTATTCGCTCTTTCTTTCATTGCAACTTAGCTTATGTAACCCAGTTTTCAACCCTGTCTCAGATCACATGTTTTATAGATTGCTTTTTGTTAGTTGAGCCCACTTCTTGCGTGTACCGTCTTGACGTGTACAATTAGGTCAGGTTTTCTATAGTGAGTTGCAGGCGACCCTGTTGAATGCAGGGATGTATTCTATGAAGGTACTTGTGATTACCTTGTCCGGGAGGGTTCCCGTTGACTAGATGTTATTGGAAGGTAACTGTTGTGGACAGGCCTATCCCAGAGTTATTGAATGCGAGCTTTGCGCCGCTGGTAACCCGTGTTATTGTGTGTCCGAGTTGTTAGCTCGTTGATCTTATTCCGACTGTTGAGTCGAGGCTTTTTGGTGGAGAATGATCTCAGTGTAGACTCTCCGTGCCCGAGCTATTGTCAGTATTATTCGCCATAAACCAACGATAAACCTTAAACGACATCTTAATAATAAAACGCATAATTTTGGTAAAACAAAAGCTAACTAATGAATTCTTTCTATCTAACTTTGTTCTGTTGCATTTTGGAACTGTTGACATAGCCGTGCATTTGAAGGTAATTTCCTTGTGTGGAAATGACTAGGACAGTTGACACTTTTGTAGCGACCTGAAGCATGCGCGAACCTAGAGTTCGTAGCTTGTGGAGCTCAGGCCATGCGATGTCAGACGTGGTCTCAACTACGCATTCGTCACCGTAATTACACACATTAGATGACTATGGCTTACAAAGAGTAAACCAAGGTGTAGGCAGGAATTTAATAAAGATTTGTGTCTATTTCATTACTTATTTTTGATGTACAAGTGTGTAAATCCTACATGTTACCTTATTGTGTGCTGATAGCACGTAGTTATTAAGAATAATTAAATGTTTTTCATGGCTGTACACTTAGATTTGTTGTAATTGTTTTCTGTTACGGACGTCATCGCCGTAAAATTTGTTATTAACTGTTAGGACTCAGCTAGATGATTACCGTTAAATGTAAATGTGGAAATGGTATCATCCTAACTTAGATTTGTTTTGCTACCCTGTTAAATGTAAATTCTGATATTAGCTTAATCTTGTAACTTGAACTAGGGACTTGCGTCGTACCATTTTCCTAGTGTTGCTGTTGTTGCTTTATTATTGTGAGATAGATATTTCGCGAGGGTTTTCAGTAACTTCTCAGGTAGGGACCTTCTCTTTATTTTCTTTTGTTTATTAGTTTGCGGACTAGCCGATCATAACCCTCCGAACTAGGCTAGGGGCTTGTGAATTTTAATAAATTTTCACGGTGTTTTACTTAAGTCTGGATGTTTAATTTCTCTGTCTTGTTTTTAAGGTGAACCTTTCCTTGGGCAGTCTATGACCATCGTCACCATGTACCACGATCCCCGTGGACTACAGTGTCTCGTGCCGCTCAGCCTATTAGGAAGTTCACCTGATCCTCACGGTAATTTTATTCGACTTATGGGATGTTAGGAAAGTCATCGTGGTTGTTGACTCGACTAACGGTCTCACTACCTAGATCAAATTTATACTGAAATGTTCATGGTTCTCTCCTTCTATGTTCCGAGTTCATGACATTGTTCAAGGGAACTTTATTCGGAAGGTGTATTATGTCTCTTTGTTTAATCGTAATGCTAAAATCTACCTAGATCAAATTGAAATTGAAAAGTTTCAAATGATCTTTTGTAGTTCGAAGCAAACCTTGTTTATTACTGTGCGTGGATATAGCACTCTTCCTTTCTTACTTAGCTAGGAAATATATTACCCTCCTTTTTGACGAATGCAGTTAGTTTTAAATTATCCTCACAAGAAACTAAAATTGTCACAGTATCCCATTTGATTTAGTTTTAGCAAAGCCTGATATCTAGTGAATGGTTGGTTCCTTAGTTTAGGGACTGCGACAACGTGGTCATGTAGCCCCGTGTACTTTGGGTTTTTGTAAAATCAGTCTGATAACCGGTGTTAATTGTGGTGGCTGTGTTAGTGTGTGTTATCTGTAATTCAAGTAAGTCTGCAGACGATCAATTTCAAGTAGTTCATAATGCTACCGTCGACGACACCTAGCTGTGCACTTGGCTACTAGATGCCACCACAACCGACACCGGTCAACGAACGTTGGAACTAATAGAGAGTTAATCAAATCTAACCTACAAATTTATTTTCACACAATTGTAGTTGGTGGAAGGTTCTCTTACATGCCATAAATCTATGATAATGGGCCGCCGACTTAACTTTCCCTCCGAAGGAAGGCATACTGAGGGATTTTAACGCTTTAAAAAAATCCGACGACTTCGGCCGGGTTTGAACCCACGTTCTCGGGCACAGCAGCACAGCATGCTACCCACTCCTGTCTAAATTATTGAGTGTTATACAATAGTTGCTATGGTTACCGTTAAGATCGTTTCTACTGTTATTATCGTAGATCTCTTAGATACGTGGCTTGTATGCCAGTAATAGAAGTTTGTTGTTGTTGTTGTTGTTGTTGTTTGATTTAGGGGCTTTGCGGCATCGTGATCATGTAGTCAGGTGTATTTGGGTGTGCGTGGAATTTGCCTAATAACCTGTTGTATTTTAATGGCTGTTTTAGTATAAGTGAGTGTATTTGTAAATCAGATGAGGATTGAGAAGAAGGCGGCCAGCATTATCCTGGAGTAGAAGTGGGAAACCACGGAAAACAACTTCCACTTCCATTGTACCCCGTCCTAGCCCTCAGACCAGAATTAATTTTCTTGGCAGACCCAGGAATCGAACCCAGGTCTCCGCGATGATAGCCAAGTATGCTAGCCACTACGCAACGAGGCGAACAATCTTGTAAACAAGGTGCCTCTTTTCCTGCTTTTTGCCTACTCAGAGACGATGTGATGGTAATAGTTGATTTATCTAGGTTATCGGGTCTTACTCAGAGAGCACTTGTCTGCACGTAAACAGACAACTTCCAGATGCCGCCTGCTGGACTTCTTAAGTTTATGCTAATATACTGTAAGACAACGATGAGGAGAATGATGAGGAAAATATTTAAAAAAAAACGTGGCGCTAGAGCCCATGAAGGGCCTAGGCCGACCAAGTGACCGCTGCCCAGCCATTTGCCCTGCAGTTTATGGGGTAACGCGTATTCAGCGCGTCGTGTCCCCTCGGCCGTTAACCTTGGTCTCAGTAACCGGGGCGCTACCTCACTGTCAGACAGCTACCCCGTTCCAATCCTCACGACAGATTCTAGAATCACTGACGAAGGCGGGAATCGAACCCGGAGCCTCCGAGTGCGAGGAAGGCGTGCTACCCTTACACCACAGGGCCTGCTAATAAGGAATAGGCTATTTACAGGTGCCAAACGTTTAGAAGATACTGTGCGAACAAACATCAAACTGTGGAACAATACAGTAATATGATTATACAGTAGTTACCATGTGACATTATAGAGTCTGGTTGTGGGATCCATTATGCCTATATCTCTGCATAGAAGCGGGTTATAAATTTGTGATATTCACACGTTGATGTGTATACATTTATAAATCCAGCTCAGCTCAGGTGTTCCAGTACTATTGCCTGGACGTGGCAGAACTTCAAACAAATTGATAAATAACGTGCAGTACCCCCCTATATTATTCTGCTAAGGTCCCATTCCGGTTTTGTACCGAAAGTAAGGTCCTGTTAACACCAACCTACACATTATGGGGTACCTACAGGTTCCGCTTAACCCCACGTGTGACCGAAACGCACTCACTTCCTCTTTAAATGCCTCACAATTTAATAGATACCTTAAAAATGTACATTTGCAATGGGAGCACCGTAACTTGGTGCGGTGGCGGCAGCCATCTGGCGGGAGCGTGGCGTACTGCTAGGCGACCCTGCCGCTAGAGCGCAGGGCAGCTCGGTGGTGGCAGCAATATGGCGGGAGCGCGGCGTACTGCTAGCTGAGGAGCTCTCAGCAGATGGCTCCGGTGTGGTCTCGCCAAAATTGTCATGTTATCTACGAAGCCAACAGAGCTAGGAAGCTGGGTTACATATGCCGTTTAACAACAATAAATACATTTCTTCAATATTTAAAACTTCGTTCTCCCACATTCTACCCTACTACCCAATAAACCTACATTCACGTTGCGAAAGCTCACACGGGCCCACTAGTAAATTAAAATTGTTCAACTATTTCAAAATGCAGCCACACCAGCCCAGATTAAAATTAGTGTATATTTATTCTGGGGACTATAATAAAGAACTTAAAGGTGAACTTTGCAAAGTCGCTAGAATGCGTGAATTATTTCCGAATTTTTTAGGCCTCGTTGCGTAGTGGCTAGCATTCTTGGTTGTCCCCACGAAGGACCGGTTTCGATTCCCGACTCTTCCAATAAATGTAATTCTGGTTTGAGGGCTGGAACGGGGTTCACTCAGCCTCGTGAGGGAAAACTGAGAAGAGGCGGGTTCTATTTCTACCTCAGGCATCCTAGAAGTGGTCGGGATAGTACTTACCGTAAGTCCACGGCCGCTTCCTACGCAAATCCTACTTGATTACAATTACACAATAGTACAGACAACAAAATGGCACAGGTTATGAGGTAACTTTTACAAACACCCAAGTGCACAGGCCACAGGACCACGACGTCGCAAAGACCCTAAAGAATCAACAACAACAATTCCTGATTTGACGTCTAAACATTCTGGGTTCGTGCTTACTGTTAAAATTTTCATGTGGAACGATAGATAACTCTTTCGTACCTTTTGGTGACTTGGAAACTGGTAGCTGATTGATTCAAGAGGTTCCATATGACCAGACGTCCGGTTTGTCAAGAACAGGACCATAGTAGGTGGGAAATTGGGATGCACTGTAATGTCGCGAAGTCAAGTTGCGGTCGGTGGTGTAGTCGGTAGCATGCTGAACTGCTATGCCAAAGATCACGGGATCAAACCTGGCCGAAGACGACGGATTTTTAAGAGCGTTGAAATCTCAGTAAGCCTTCAGTAAAGCCGGCGGGCCCATGTCATAGAACCTACCACTGCAATCGGTAGTGTGTAGTGTGTAGTCAAAATTGTACGATATATTTGGTTGGTTAGAAATGCCCTATCAAGTTCCAACGTTCGCCACTAGATGTCAGTGACAGTGGCACCTGGTAGTCAATATTGGAACTACTTGACATTGAACTGGCTGGGAGGCAACAGGCGTTCAATTAAAATACCGGGCTATGACCATTGGCTGCAATTCAAATAATAATATAAGGGGGCGAAAGTGAAAATAATGTCCATGAAAGGTTACACAAACTATATATACACACATCAAAAAAAGTTTTGCATCACCTCGGTTCCAAGAGTTCCGGAACCTTTAAATACAAAGGGAATAGAGATCAACACAAACAACATTTCAGCTCGTTTTATTGCTCATGAGACCCACACATTGCATGTTGTACCATCATACAGCTAGACTTTCAGCATTTGTGGTCCAGATTGCAGTACACACCACTACCTCTAATACCCAGTAGCACGTCCTCTTGCATTGATGCATGCCTGTATTCGTCGTGGCATACTATCCACAAGTTCATCAAGACACTGTTGGTCCAAATTGTCCCACTCCTCAACGACAATTCGGCGTAAATCTCTCAGAGTGGTTGGTGGGTCAAGACGTCCATAAACAGCCCTTTTCAACATATCCCAGGCATGTTCGATAGGGTTCATGTCTGGCGAACATGCTGGCCACTGTAGTCGAGCGATGTCGTTATCTTGAAGGAACGCATTCACAAGATGTGCACGATGAGGTCGAGAATTGTCGTCCATGAAGACAAATGCCTCTCCAATATTCTGCCGATATGGGTGCACTATGGGTCGGAGGATGTCATTCAGGTATCGTAAAGCCGTTTCGGAGCCTTCCATGACCACCAGTGGCGTACGTCGGCCCCACATAATGCCACCCCAAAACATCAGGGAACCACCACCTTGCTGCACTCGCTGGACAGTGTGTCTAAGACGTTCAGCCTGACCAGGGTGCCTCCAAACACGTCTCCGACGATTGTCTGGTTGAAGGCATATGCGACACTCATCGGTGAAGAGAACGTGATGCCAATTCTGTGGGGTCCATTCAGCATGTTGTTGGGCCCATCTGTACCGCGCTGCATGGTGTCGGGGTTGCAAAGCTGGACCTCGCCATGGACGTCGGGAGTGAAGTTGCGCATCATGCAGCCTATTGCGCACAGTTTGAGTTGAAACACGACGTCCTGTGGCTGAACGAAACGCATTATTCAACATGGTGGCATTGCTGTCAGGGTTCCTCCGAGCGGCAATCCGTAAGTAGCGGTCATCCACTACAGTAGTAGCCCTTGGGCGGCCTGAGCGAGGCCTGTCATCGACAGTTCCTGTATCTCTGTACCTCCTCCATGTCCGAACAACATCGCTTTGGTTCACTCTGAGACGCCTGGAAACTTCCCTTGTTGAGAGCCCTTCTTGACACAAAGTAACAATGCGGACGCGATCGAACTGCGGTATTGACCTTCTAGGCATGGTAGAACTACAGACAACATGAGCAGCGTACCTTCGTCCTGGTGGAATGACTGGAACTGATCGGCTGTCGTACCCCCTCCGTCTAATAGGCCCTGCTCATGCATGGTTGTTTACATCTTTGAGCAGTTTTAGTGACATCTATGAACAGTCAAAGGGACTGTATCTTTGATACAATATACACAGTCAACGTCTATATGCCGGAGATCTGGGAACCGAGGTGATGCAAAACTTTTTTTGATGTGTGTAGAAGAGTGTTCTGGGCATAAGGAAGGAGAGTATAACTACAGACCCAGCTTTTGGCCACGTGATCGCCATCCATATCATTCCTTAATCAATGTATGGTGATGGAAACGATCCCTCTGAGGTTATTGGCCACAAACAGTGGTGTTGGATGTCAACCAAATTCATATAATATTTCACTGAGTGATTATATAATCCGAATAGTATAACCAATTAATTTCATTACTGACACCTTTCACCGCGTCATACTCAAGGATATTCGGCATTTGTTGTTTACTTAGCACAAGTGGCCAATATTCACGCACTATTTAATAAGCTGTTTCTGAATGTTTTCAATCTATTGTCTAATGAGTGAGCATTCTACTAACAAGGTGATTGTCACATATAAATACCTTGGCAGTACTCCACTCTGTCAGTTGGTCCGCCGATTCAACACTCCAACGTTAACCATGGCTTTCAAATTCACACTCAGTCTCCTGGTGATAGCATGCCTAGCGGCAACGGTAAGTGTTTCAGCCTCCTTATACTAGCTTGTGAACACTGTCCCTCAGTCTCCTGGTGATAGCATGGATAGCAATAAGTGTCTCAGCCTCCTTATACTTGCTTGTCTAGCGGAAGGTGAACACTGTCCCTCAACCTCCTGGTGATAGCATGGCTAGCAATAAGTGTCTCAGCCTCCTTATACTTGCTTGTCTAGCGGAAGGTGAACACTGTCCCTCAGTCTCCTGGTGATAGCATGGCTAGCAATAAGTGCCTCAGTCTCCTTATACTTGCTTGTCAAGCGGTAGGTGAACACTGTCCCTCTACCTCCTGGTGATAGCATCGCTAGCAATAAGTGCCTCAGCCTCCTTATACTTGCTTGTCTAGCGGAAGGTGAACACTGTCCCTCAGTCTCCTGGTGATAGAATCGCTAGCAATACGTATCTCAGCCTCCTTATTCTTGCTTGTGTAGCGATAGGTGAACACTGTCCCTCAGCCTCCTGGTGATAGCATCGCTAGTAATACGTATCTCAGCCTCCATACACTCGCTTGTGTAGCGATAGGTGAACACTGTCCCTCAGCCTCCTGGAAATAGCATCGCTAGCAATACGTATCTCTGCCTCCTTATACTTGTGTAGCGATAGGAGAACACTGTACCCTCGGGCTGATAGCACGCCTACTGTCGGCGCAGAAATTATGTGCACCCGAGTTTGGAGATAAATAGCAAAATAACCAAAAGGTCTACAGGAAAACAAGTAATATCACCGGTTTCCTTGTTTATTTCTGCGTTGATTGATGATAAAGGTAACTTAGAAACGTATTTTAATATCTTTTAAGGCAGGTGTAATGTAAAAAGTACCGGTTTTTGGCGGGTTTCGAGGGAAACGTCGAATTATGAGATTCACAACTCTCAACGCCGTTGTGCTACAGTAACCAAATTTTAATATATGTTAGTCAGATATGTTGTTTGTGTGTATGGGAAGTTTCAAACTTTTATCTCTAACACAAACAACAAAACAATCAATAATGTGAAAGGCTCGCATTTCGAAACTGGACTTCCGTAGAAGTTCGTTCTTGGGTGCGTTTTAATCCACATGTACTAAGCGTTTGCGATATGTAACTATCCGCAATGTAAATAAATGGGATTATTTTATATGGATTGATATTTATTATGATTTTGGTGGCTGTTGTCGGCAGGCGAGTTCCGCAGGAAATTTGGTGCGCTGTTGCCTCATTAGCTCACTGCCTGATTAGCGCTTCCTCGGCACAGGGCATATTCAAGTAAAATGTATTTCGTTACCACATTTCCCATCATATTTTTGACATTTTCCGAAAGTCTGATAAGCGTTTCTCCAATTCTTCGATAGTAGGAAATAACTTTTCAAAATAAAAACTGTGAATAGATCGACGTATAACTCCAATAATATTGTATACTGGTCAATGTGAATGGATGGTCATCCTACCGATAGTCCTTTCCTCTTGGCCTGGTCCTGGAATTTCATCCCTCACAATCTCAGCATTCATCGTTTTAACCGTCCGCCTCATTGCGTAGTGGCTTGCATTCTTGGCTGTCACCGCAAAAGCCCGGGTTCGATTCCCGGCTATGCCAAAATATTTAATTCTCGTCGTTTTGCCTCGTGAGGCAAAAATGAGTCGAGGCGGGTTCGATTCCCACATCAGCCATCCTGGAAGTTATTTTCCGTTGTTTCCCACTTCTATTCCTGGCAAATGAAAGGATGGTGCCTAACTTAAGGTCACAGACACTTACTACCCAAATCCAACTTAAATTATTACAAATGCACACACTAGTACAGACATCAAAGTGGCACAGGTTATCAGACAAATTCTACGCACACCCAAGTACATGGGGCTGCATGACGTCGATGTCGGAAAGACCCTAAAAAATTAACAACAACAACCTATTTAACCAAACGAGGGTTCACTCCAAGACAATCAGCAACTCGCTGGAGCACCGGATATCGCTTATCGCCATCTCACCCTGAGAAACAAATTGCACTCAAAATCATACGAATTCCTCATTCTGTATACAGTGTTCCAGGAGACATTGTGAAGGTATCTACAGTACTCAACAATTTCCTGAGTGAAACTGGAAACTACACATTAAGGCAATATCCGAGAAACAAAGATAAACAGTGAATCACTGATGTGTGTACAGACTTCCTTTGACACATCTTAAGGACAGAGTTGAACAGTGAATATTGAAACTGGCTTCATCCAAGGAAGACAAAAGTCTCTGATAATTTCTTTAGAATTTAATTATTTTTATTGGTTTATTTTGTACTAGTTAAATATTCAGAGCTTGTTTGAACTAAATAGTTTCCTTTTAGTAAACATCAATAAAATAATTTTGTTATGAACAGATAGGAGACAATATAACATATAATTTATTTTTCTTACTAATTTTATCACGAGATTGTGAATTAATTTGTGATTCTTAATCATTCATTAATTTATTTATTGCCATACCATGCTTCTGGGACTAGCTTTCTCCGTGTTTTAAATATTCACCACCGAGAGTCATCTTATTGTGACGTACTGTATACCAAATTACTTTTTTAAAGACTCTCCAACGTTAAAATATATGAAAGGTATACACAAATCTACTTAATATGAATGTACTACAATCCAATAGATGTATTGCATTACGAAGCAGTGCGAACGGAGCGCTGATCAGTCAGTGAAATTCTCTGGCGCGCCAGAGCAAGGGAACGCGGCAACAGCGCACCAACTTTCCTGAGGAACTCGCCTGCCGACAACAGCCACCAAATCATAATAAATATCAATCAATATAAAATAAACCCATTTATTTACATTACGGATAGTTACATATCGCAAACGCTTAGTATACGTGGATTACAACGCACCCAATAACGAACTTCTACGGAAGTCCAGTTTTGAAATGCGAGCCTTTCACATTATTGATTATTTTGTTGTTTCTGTCAGAGATAAAAGTTTGAAACTTCACATACACACAAACAACATATCTTACTAACACATATTTAAATTTGGTTATTGTAGCACAACGGCGTTGCGAGTTGTGAATCTCTTAAGTCGACATTTCCCTCGAAATTCGCCAAAAACCGGTCCTTTATTCATTACACCTGCCATAATATATATCAAAATAAGTTTCTATAAGTTAGCTTTATCATCAATCAACGCAGAAATAAACAAGGAAACTGGTGATATTACTTATTTTCCTGTAGGCCTTTCGGTTATTTTGCTATTTATCTCCAAACTCAGGTGTACATATTTTCTGCGCCGACAGTAGCAATAAGAACTCCAGGATGTGATTCCTGAAATGAAACGCTACAAGAAAGTCCATATGACATTTGTCCGGAAATATATATTGCTCTAAGTAGGCTACAGTAGATGGCATTGATGAACCGCATCATTCTAGAACAATTATTACTCACTCCAAAAGCAATTCCAACAATTCTGGGTGTTTGTACACCACACCCAAAACAATTGAACTGACAGTACTATATTGATGTGCAATTGCGACGATAGTGCATGTATATATTTATTGTGTTTAAGGGTAGTATAAAATCATATGTTCATTTTCATCCATTCTTGTAATTAGACGTCGACCCGAGGTTTCAAACCGTAAATTTACAACCCCTCCCCCAATAAATATATTTCTTGAGCTCACTTGTGGAACTAACAACTGACAATAGATACCGCTTGAACCGTCATAAAACCGCTTATGAAGAGGCAGGAAGAATGGAAAGGGAGCCACGACCAGGAGTGACCCTCGGTAGCCAACAGGCTAATTCTAAAAGATGTCGGAACAATGGACCCTACAGCTTTTTAGAATAAATTGTTTTACGACGAGAAAACTGCAACATTGTGATTTTTTAAAGAAGATACCGCTACATGACACCAATATGGAAGTGTGTCATTGGGGGAGAGACCTTCACCCCAATATAGCCACTTGGTGCTTGATAAAGGACTTACTTCGGCCAATAAGGAAGGAGCGTCACTTTCTGTAGACAATACTTTGATATTGCAATTGGCAGATCCCCTACTGCTGGTGGGAGATATAATTGCCATATATAAGCCGGAACAGAGCTGTATGGAAAGGAAGAATATTATTATGTTTTCACTTGAAAGCATTCCAAATTCTAAACTTGGACCTCACTTGTTGAGATTCAAATACAAAATTTCATAAAGTTCAACTAGTAAATTCAGTGGAGATCTAGCTAGGATATTTCCAGCATTGCGCTGAATATCGGAGACGAGTGAAACCATTCCATTCACTCAGCTAGGCAACAGTATCTGTGCAATTAGTGGGCAGATAGCTTTATCAGGTAGGATTGGTACTTGGGACCATGGAAGACCACGCAAGATGTCTACTTCAGGAACGAGATACCTCCGCCAACATCGCCCAGGAAGATCTTCAACCCGGTGAGGTCATGCATATTTGTCAATTGCAAGTCGGACGTAAATACTATTAACTTCAATAATTTAAAGAAATAACTTCCCCTTTTTATTTTATCCGTTTGAAAGGTCGCAAGACGTCATTCATCTCATCCTGTTTGTTAATAAATTATTTTTAACTTCTATGACTTTCAGTCAATATTTATTCAATGCTAGACTTCCCAGAGGTCAAAATAAATAGAATAAGGTGTTTTACAGCTAGCCTCTGCTGCCCCTCCCCCGAAAGTAAAGAATCTCAATTTAATAATCATAAATTTATCTCACAACCGTCTGTTGGAGATTGGCGCCCTATTAACCGAGCTATTTACTGCACTCATTTTATATCACGAGCTATGAAACGTTACAACATGTCACCCAAGCATGGGCCAAGCTGTGCACTAGCCGCGAAACGTTACAACATACACACAAACAACATATCTTACTAACACATATTTAAATTTGGTTATTGTAGCACAACGGCGTTGCGAGTTGTGAATCTCTTAAGTCGACATTTCCCTCGAAATTCGCCAAAAACCGGTCCTTTATTCATTACACCTGCCATAAAATATATCAAAATAAGTTTCTATAAGTTAGCTTTATCATCAATCAACGCAGAAATAAACAAGGAAACTGGTGATATTACTTCTTTTCCTGTAGGCCTTTCGGTTATTTTGCTATTTATCTCCAAACTCAGGTGTACATATTTTCTGCGCCGACAGTAGCAATAAGAACTCCAGGATGTGATTCCTGAAATGAAACGCTACAAGAAAGTCCATATGACATTTGTCCGGAAATATATATTGCTCTAAGTAGGCTACAGTAGATGGCATTGATGAACCGCATCATTCTAGAACAATTATTACTCACTCCAAAAGCAATTCCAACAATTCTGCTGGGTTTTAGCCGTATCTTTAGCGGAGTTTCGCCTAGGTGCACAATGTCAGACTCTTCAGCGGGTATTACCAAGCCCTAGTGAAGAGACTTGGCAAGAACCTAGAAGAAATGATGTGTTTGAAATATTTGGCCATGAACGGCTGTATCCCAACATTCGGAGTGTTACAGAAGATGTTTAGAGTGATATCCACGCAATGCTAGCGTCCAACTCGAATAAACCCACTATGGGTGTTGTTAAGTTCATCAGTGCTGAAATGCATTTCCTGACGTACAGTATGTTAATTGAACATCCTTTTCCTTGCTCCACAGCAAGTGGGTTGGTACTTGCGCCTTTTCTCACCAACTGTATCATGCAGGATTTTGTCAAGTGGAGCCGCTACGTTGATTGTTAGTGCTTTCTTACCTTCTTATAAAAACACAACAGAAGGTCTGTAGGTCTCTACACAGAGATCTGTTATCTTAATGGTATTCCATAAAATCGTTGCTCTAACATTGCTCAGCATTTGCTCTGGTTTGCACTTGTAGTAGGGGATTTCTTTCTCCACAAGATCATTGCCAGGTGAATCGCTTCTGCAACATCTCCAGCACTCTTTAGTAACGAGAAGTTTGTAACCTCACCTCATCTCCGCCGGTAGCATGCTGAACTGCTATGCCCAAGATAGCGGGTTCAAACCCGGCCGAAGTCGTCGGATTTTTTAAGAGCGTTAAAAATCCTTCAGTATGCCTTCCTTCGGAGGGGAAGTAAAGCCGGCGGTCCCATGTCATAGATTTATGGCATGTAAAAGATCCTTTCACAGACTTAACTTGTGTAAAGCAAAATTTGTTAGGTTAGATTTCGTCAGAACGCTCTATCCAAGTTCCAACTTTCACCACTAGGTATCATTGATATCTGGTGGCGAAAGTTGGAACTACTTGAAATTGAACGGAACTTGTAGCCCACCCTTTAGGGTGTCCGCTGGAAGCAGCTACAGACTCAGGCGAGCCGAACATGTCCTCGGACACTCCCGGCACTAAAAGCCATACGATAAATAAATAAACCTCCGCCCCTTATAAAGGGGGAATAATTAGGTGTAGATAGGACATACTGAACACATACTATCTCATTTACAGCTGGTGCAAGGCAGATCAGTGAGCGTGCGACAAGCTGAAGATCAATCTACTGAAGCGACCGAGGAAGCCACTGAAGTTACCGAGGAAGCCACTGAAGAGCAGTCATCTGAAGCCACATCTACCGCTGCTTCAATTGTCAAGCCCACTCGGCGCCCCAACCTGTTTGGTAATTTAATTGGTATACCATTCAATATTGCACAAAACGCAGTCGACATGGGCTTGAACATCGGTCAAACTGCCGCAAAGACAGGAATCGGAATGGGGCAAACTGCAGCGAATATACCTTTAGGCTTTATCAATAGTATCTTCGGATAAATAACTAATAAAATATCAACTACGTGAACTTCAAAACAGCAGGCTGCGAACCATACGACTCTACAGTACAATTTGCTTCTATTCTTAAAAATGTTGCATATTCAGCGATATGTCGTATGTTTGTCTCAATACATGTAGGCTACATTGCCAATTTGAATCATAATAAATGTTAATATTTATCATCTGGTTGAATTATTTTCCCATTACCCGGGAGTGAATGTGTTTACCCCCTCCGTGACTGGCAACACTTGATTTATTCTCACTCCCAACAAGCACATGCCGAGATGGGACTTTAGGCTACTTCAAGTCCCAAAGTACCTAGTCCAATTTTGACTATAATATTTATAGTCACTGACACTACCAGTCACCATAATAACACAGTTATGAGACAAATTCTGTGCACGGCGTTGGTATTTGTGGAGAACTCCATATTATTTGCTCCTTTTGTTTGTTAGTGCTCTATCTAAAAATAACTTTCTTTGGTCGGCTATACTGGAAAATCGCGCATTACCTTTTGAGAGGGGCAGATGACCTCGTAGTTCCGCCCTTTAAAACAACAATAACTAACTAACTAACTACCTTTTGAGAGTAAGGAGGCTGTGAAATATATTGTATTCTTGGCTGATGTTGATCTTGACGGTGAGAAAAAAATAATAAAATAAAAGGGCGATTGAAGCAGAGCCGGTAAAGAAATTATTGGTGTCTGTAATTTCTTAAAAGGATAGTAAAAGGGAACATTAACCGGGTAGGTTAAGAGTGTCTCCCACATTGTGGTGACCCCGACGTGATCCGTTATTTCAACGCGAGTCAACTTTCTGAAGTGATAGTGGCAAGTAACTTGGGTTTGCGCTTCGTGATTTCTACTGCGTAATTCAGGTGAGCCCTATCATAATTTTTGGTGCAATGGAAATACTTACAAAGAAGAGAAGAGTGACCAGAGCGTCTTTTAAGCGCTCTTATAACTATTTGAATCGGTTATTTGGTGAAAGTAATCCGGATGAAGAAACTGTTCAAGTTAAGTTCAATACATTGATAAGACTTTCAAAGGACTTAAGTAATATTGAGAGTGAATGGTATGAACTAATCAAGCTAGAGGACGGGACACATGATGATTTTGATGCTGAGTATGCTGAGTTATAAGAGTATAAGGAAAAATTCGACGAAGTGGAAGTGAAGTACAATGTGTTTCTCGCCAAGGTTATGGCCAAAGCTCAAAGTGAAAATGCTATGTCGTGTACGTCTCCAACTTCACGGAGGAAACTCAGGCTACCTAAAATAGAGCTTAAACAGTTCAACGGAAATGTTAAGGACTGGCTTGGATTTTGGAGCCAGCTTAGTAGAATCCATGAGGATAAAGAAATGCCTGAGGAGGACAAGTTTCAGTACTTGATACAGGCGACGGTTAGGGAGTCTAGGGCCAGAGAAATAATTGAGAGTTTTCCCCCAACTGCTGATAACTATCAAAAGGCTATTGATAGTCTGAGGAACAGATTTGGAAGGGACGAATTACTTATGGAGTATTATGTAAGAGAGCTTTTGGGGTTAGTTATCAAAAATTTCACTTCGAGTAAGAACAGCTTAACTACACCTCAGCTTTATCATAAACTTGAGTCATATTTAAGAGCATTAGAATCCATAGGTATGATAAATATGCTGCAAATGCTGTTCCCCTTGGTGGAATCTTGCATTCCGGAAGAGACTTTGAGGGTTTGGTTACGCAATTCCACATCGTCCAGTCAGATGTCGACAGGCACGTATAGTGACAAGCTGAGTCTCCTTTTATATTTCCTCTGATCTGAAGTAGAGGGGGAAGAATGAATAACCATGGCAAAGGCAGGATTCCAAGTTTCGACCCAAGACACCGAAGCCAAGATGCTTAAAGAATTCTGAAAATGAGGAGGAGGTACCTACTGCTCTCAATCTTCTGACTGGGGGGACACAAAGGAGGATGGTCAACTGTCTATTCTGTGACAAAACGCATGAAAGCAAGGAGTGTTTCAGTGCACAGAAAATGTCTCTATTGGAGAAGAGAGAGCTGTTGAAAAGGAAGAAAGCATGCTTTGTATGCTTGAAGCAAGGTCACAGGTCCAGCGACTGTAAAACCAACCTGAAGTGTGCGGTATGTGGCAGAAAGCACTGTGTGATAATGTGCCTTGACTTGCCTATTCATAAAGATGAAACAAAACGTGCAGACTTGAATGTACATGAATCAGAGGATTATCGACCCAGGATCTCAACGTTCTTACATCCTGAAGAAAACTGCCATCGAGACGATATGCCAGCATGTTGGACCGGAAGCCCTAGTTAAGGTTCTATTTGGAGGTGTGACGTCAGACCGAGATACGCACCAATGCTACAGGATCTTACTCCAGAGTCTAACAGGAAGTTATTCCTGTGAATTAGAAGTGCTAGATCAGTCTTCAATCTGTGGATCCATCCCAAGAGTTAAGCAGATGTCTTGTATAATGTTGTACCCCTAGGGTACGCCACCCTCATCCCCTAATAATAAAATCCCCGACAAGTCCAAATTCCAAGCAATTACTTTAGAAACCTACAAATACAATTACAAAATTATAAGACCAACTAGCTGTTACCCGCGGCTTCGCCCGCAATAACAATTGTAATCCTGTTACAACATTAGTTAAATAGATAGATAAGCATGAGTCCTAGTGGAAAATAATTCTATCACCTGAAACCAAAAATGCATGGGACGAAAAAAAACATCAAAATATCATGTTGGTTTCGGACCCTAAAAGACGTGAAAAATATAATAAAAGTATTAAAAAAAACTATTTTTTGAAATTTCATTCGAATCAATTTTTATGTCATTCCTGGGACTTAGAAAATTCCGGCCAAAAAATACAAAATCATTAATAACTCCCTAAGTATTCGTCGTATGATGAAATAGCAAGAGACAAAAAAGATGTAATGTGTTATTGTCTACAACATAGGCCATGTATAATTTTGCATTCAGACATATTACGTTTCCCCCTCCCCCATAATTTCACCCCTCCCCATGGGCCCCTTAAATTGGATTTATGAAAAAACGGTCAAACACCTGTTTAGTTATTGTTTATGCTGATTTTTTTCGGCTGAGTTCCAAACTCCTCGCCTATGTCGTTTAAGAGATACACGCTCCGTTAGGAATCCTTCAACCCCTACTTTTCACCCCTTTCACCTCATAATATACACCACATCGAAAAACCCTCAGACACATGTCTTCTTATTTTTAATGATGAGTTTATATGCCGAGTATCACATCCCCCAATGAAACCAATCGGGATAAATTGCTATTCAAAGAAATGCAGGTCTACCCCCTTAACACCCCTTTAGAACCTGAATATCCAAAAATCCTTTCTTAGTGGGCGTTTGCGGCCCTTGAGGAAGCTGGATACCATATTTCATTCCAATCCGTTCGGTGGTTTCTGAGATTTCGTGATGAATGAATGAGTCAGTGAGCGAGTGAGTGGTATTTGAGCTTTATATAGTAGATAAGCATCGGTCCTAGTGGAAAATAATTCTATCACCTGAAACCAAAAATGCATGGGACGAAAAAAAAACATCAAAATATCATGTTGGTTTTGGACCCTAAAAGACGTGAAAAATATAATAAAAGTATTAAAAATCTATTTTTTGAAATTTCATTCGAATCAATTTTTATGTCATTCTTGAGACTTAAAAAATTCCGACCAAAAAGTACAAAATCATTAATAACTCCGTAAGTATTCGTCGTATGATGAAATAGCAAGAGACAAAATAGATGTAGTGTGTTTTTGTCTACAACATAGGCCATGTATAATTTTACACTCAGACATATTACGTTCCCACCCCCCCACCCCCCCATAATTTCACCCCTCCCCATGGACCCTTAAATTGGATTTATGAAACAAGATGTTCAGTAAAGAACATATAGCCTACTTTCTCCTAAATGCATGAGTATTGTTATAACTCTTTGTCCTTTTCAAGGAGTATAATTGAATGTTGGTTGTAGTAGCTTGTTGAAATACAACGTGCTATAGGGATATTAAACATGAATATGAGGTGCCCTTTGCTAGTGCTACCTCTGTAAAAAAATTCATTCAATTCGGTTTCACCGTGTTTGAATTGATCTGGGGAATGGATTTGCACACATACATGGCCGCTATTTGCAAACTATTGGGCTGATGACCTTGTAGTCAGTCATAAGATGCTTTCCACAAAAAGGCATGTTGTTGCAAAATCCGGTAGAGATCAAATTATTAGGATGGTCGAAATTTGATTTAAGCTTTTAACATTTGGGTGGCCGTCATTCCGTTTCCGTCAAGATGGCGGCGATATAAAACATGACACTGAGGTGCCTTTTGCTAGTGCTACCTCTGTACCAAATTTCGTTCAATTCGGTTTCAATTTTGTTTGAATTGATAGGGGAATCGATTTGCACACATACTTGGCCACTATCTGCAAACTATTGGGCTGATGATCTAGCAGTTTGGTCAAAATATGCTTCCCACATAAAGATTTGTTGTTGCAAAATTTGGTAGAGACTAGATTATTAGGTTGGTCGTAATTACATTTTAGCCTTTAACATTTGGGTGGCCGCGATTACGTTTCCCTCAAGATGGCGGTGATATAAAACATGACACTGAGGTGGCCTTTTCTAGTGCTATCTCTGTACCAAATTTCGTTCCATTTGGTTTCACCGTGTTCGAATTAATAGGGGGAATCGATTTTCACACAAAGATGGCCGCCATCCGCAAAATATTAGGCTAATGACCTATTAGTTTGGTCAAAGGATGCTCCCTCCATAATGGTATGTTGATGCAAAATTTGGTAGAGATCGGACGATTAGGTTAATCGTAATTTTATATAAGCTTTGAATATATGTGTGGCCGCCATTACGTTTCGGTCAAGATGGCGGCAATATAAAAGATGACACTGAGGTGCCCTTTGCTAATGCTACCTCTGTACCAAATTTCATTCCATTCGGTTTCACCGTGTTCGAATTAATAGGGGTAATCGATTTTGACACAAAGATGGCCACCATTCGCAAACTATTAGGTTAATGACCTATTAGATTTGTCAAAGGATGCTTCCTCCATGAAGGTATGTTGTTGCAAAATTAGGTAGAGATCGGATGATTAGGTTAGTCGTAATTTGATTTAAGCTTTGAACATTTGGGTGGCCGCCATTACGTTTCCGTCAAGATGGCGGCGATATAAAACATGACACTGGGGTGCCCTTTGCTAGTGCTACCTCTGTACCAAATTTCATTCCATTCGGTTTCACCGTGTTCGAATTAACAGGGGTAATCGATCTTGACACAAAGATGGCCACCATCCGCAAAATATTAGGCTAATGACCTATTAGATTTGTCAAAGGATGCTCCCTCCATAAAGGTATGTTGTTGCAAAATTTGGTAGAGATCGGATGATTAGGTTAGTCGTAATTTGATTTAAGCTTTGAACATTTGTGTGGCCGCCATCACGTTTCCGTCAAGATGGCGGCGATATAAAACATGACACTGGGGTGCCCTTTGCTAGTACTACCTCTGTACCAAATTTCGTTCCATTCGGTTTCACCGTGTTCGAATTAATGGGGGCAATCGATTTTCACACAAAGATGGCCGCCATCCGCAAACTATTAGGCTGATGACCTATTAGTTTGGTCAAAGGATGCTGCCCCCATAAAGGTATGTTGTTGCAAAATTTGGTAGAGATCGGATGATTAGGTTAGTCGTAATTTGATTTAAGCTTTGAACATTTGTGTGGCCGCCATTACGTTTCCGTCAAGATGGCGGCGATATAAAACATGACACTGAGGTGTCCTTTGCTAGTGCTACCTTTGTACCAAATTTCGTTCAATTTGCGCTCACCGTGTTCGAATTGATAGGGGGGACAGACATTCAGAGTACACACACTCACACACACACACACACACACAGACTCACACACATACACACACACAGACACACATTTTTTCGCCCTGTAGTGATCTCATAAGTCTACTTTCATTTTTTGCAAAAATCGAAAGTAGGCTAAAAACGGCCAAACACCTATTTACTTATTAGCCTACTTTCGATTTTTGCAAAAAATTAAAGTAGACTTATGAGATCAACACAGGGCGAAAAAAGTGTGTCTGTCTGTGTGTGTTTATGTGTGTGTGTGAGTCTGTGTGTGTGTGTGCGTGTGTGTATGTGTGTGTGTGTATGTGTGTGTGTGAGTGTGTGTACTCTGAATGTCTGTCCCCCCTATCAATTCGAACACGGTGAATGCGAATTGAACGAAATTTGGTACAAAGGTAGCAATAGCAAAGGACACCTCAGTGTCATGTTTTATATCGCCGCCATCTTTACTAAAACTGAATGGCGGCCACTCAAACGTTCAAAACGTAAAATCAAATAACGACTAACCAAATCATCCGATCTCTACCAAATTTGGTAACAACATACCTTCGTATAGGATGCGTCTTGTGACCAAACTACAGGGTCGTCCGCTATACCATTTCAGGATGGCGGCCGTGCGAATTATGCAAACTTTATAATCCATATCATGGGACCCACCAGTTCCGATTATCGAGCCGAGAATCGTTTTAACTGTTCTAAAGGAAGAGGCACGTTCGAAATTAAAAGTTTATTTTGTAATACTATAGTGCAGACGTGATTTTAAAAAGCTGAGCTGATTCAGTAATAAGACAAGATGGCAGCGGATATCTTGTGCCTGACTTATATTTCACTAATTTGAGTATTGCATGCAATATAGCGTACTGATACAAAATAAATAAACTTTGTATGAAATGCTTTATATATAAATAATATACTCCAGTGATGAAATCGTTTAGTGAAAATGAAAATCCACAGCCTGCTTCCAGTCTCCGACCGGGTCAGGAATGGAATGAATGAAGCCCCCATCTAGCGGCGAGGATAGGAACTGTGCCGGCTGCCGAGGCCTGACGCACTCCTCTGGGGCAATGATTAAATGCATGACAGATGAAATTAAATGACAGTGGAGAGTGTTGCTGGAATGAAATTGTGACAGGGAAAAGCGGAGCACCCGGAGAAAAACCTGTCTGCCTCCGTTTTGTCCAGCACAGATCTCACATGGAGTGACCGGGATTTGAACCACGGACCCAGCGGTGAGCTGCCGCCTAAGCCACGGAGGCTTATATGTAATAATAATAATAATAATAATAATAATAATAATGTTATTGGTTTTACATCTCTTTTAACTACTGCTGCTTTTAGAGACACCGGGGTGCCGGAATTTTGGCCCGAAGGGGATCTTTAACATGCCAGTAAATGTACTGACACGGCTCCCTCGCATTTGTGCACCCTCAAATGCCAGCTGTCTGCGCCAGGATACGAACCTGCAACCTAGGGCCCAGCAAGCGAGAACGTTACCGCTGAGCCACGCAGCCAGTCCGGTCGATTATGTCTCCAGATCCATAACATTCTTGATATACTTCTTATCTTTCTTTCTTTCTTTCTTTCTTTCTTTCTTCAATGATGGTAGCAGTTTTTATCTAGGTTGTGGCGTTTGGTAGAGGTAAATCGTTTCTAAGGTCTTCAACAAAGAATAGTTCTATTATACTCTTTGATAATAACAACGAGTTATAACTATACTCATACATTTAGGAGAAAGTAGGCTATATGTTCTTTACTGAACATCTTGTTTTTTATGCTGATTTTTTCCCGCTGCGTTCCAAACTCCTGGTCTATGTCGTTTAAGGAATACACGCTCCGTTAGGAATCCTTCAACCCCCACTTTTCACCTCTTTCACCTCATAATATACACCACATCGAAAAACCCTCAGACACATGTCTTCTTATTTTTAATGTTGAGTTTATATGCCGAGTATCACATCCCCCAATGAAACCAATCGGGAGATATTGCTATTCAATGAAATGCAGGTCTACCCCCTTAACACCCCTTTAGAACCTGAATATCCAAAAATCCTTTCTTAGTGGGCGTTTGCGGCCCTTGAGGAAGCTGCATACCAAATTTCATTCCAATCCGTTCGGTGGTTTCTGAGATTTCGTGATGAATGAATCAGTCAGTGAGTGAGTGAGTGAGTGAGTGGTATTTGAGCTTTATATAGTCGATGAGACTTTCCAAGTCGATTTGCTCGTAGAAATATGGAATATAGCTCTTCTTGCGCGTATCAATGCGAGGAGCAATGTTCGTGGTTTCCACTTCGAAGAAGTGGGAACCGAACTCAGCGTTTTAAGGCCCTAAAACGAACGGTTTTCGAGATATTGCCAGAAAACTATCCCCGGTCTGGGAAATTTCAGCGGTTGCAATAGTAACGTTGATCTGTTTCTCGGAGGGAACACAGTTATTTGGGAATATCTCCGAAACCATTCATTTTAGGAACTTAAAAAAGTGTGTTTCGGGGTCCCTACAGGACCTCCGAGTATTGTTTCTCGTATCTGCCGGCGGCTTAAAATGAGCTAAATCCGACCTTTGTACCGACTGTCCTTCCTCAGTGCCAATGGGCCGAAAAAAGTCACTTAAAAATTGAATTTTCAAAAACCGTTTCTCAGTGGGCCTCTACATACTCGGATCAACCAACACGCAAAATTTCAGCTTTCTAGGTCTAGTGGTTTGAGCCCCGAGTCGATGAGTCAATTTTGGATGGTCAATGCCAAAGGGCCGAAAAAAGTCACTTACAAATTGAATTTTCAAAAACCGTTTCTTAGTGAGCCTCTAGATACTCGGGTCAACCAACATGCAAAATTTCAGCTTTCTAGGTCTAGTGGTTTGAGCCCTGCGGTGATTAGTCAATTTTGGATTATGTATAATAGATGAGACTTTCCAAGTCGATTTGCTCGTAGAAATATGGAATATAGCTCTTCTTGCGCGTATCAATGCGAGGAGCAATGTTCGTGGTTTCCACTTCCAAGAAGTGGGAACAGAACCCAGTGTTTTATGGCCCTAAAACGAACGGTTTTCGAGATATTGCCAGAAAAATATCCCCGGTCTGGGAAATTTCAGCGGTTGCCATGGTAACGTTGATCTGTTTCTCAGAGGGAACACAGTTATTTGGGAATATCTCCGAAACCGTTCATTTTAAGGAACTTAAAAGTGTATTTCGGGGTCCCTACAGGACCTCCGAGTATTGTTTCTCGTATCTGCCGGCTTAAAATGAGCTAAATCCGACCTTTGTACCGACTGTCCTTCCTCAGTGCCAAAGGGCCGAAAAAAGTCACTTAAAAATTGAATTTTCAAAAACCATTTTTCAGTGGGCCTATACTTACTCGGATCAACCAACATGCAAAATTTCAGCTTTCTAGGTCTAGTGGTTTGAGCCCTGCGTCGATGAGTAAATTTTGGATGGTCAATGCCAAAGGGCCAAAAAAAGTCACTTACAAATTGAATTTTCAAAAACCGTTTCTTAGTGAGCCTCTACATACTCGGATCAACCAACATGCAAAAATTTCAGCTTTCTAGGTCTAGTGGTTTGAGCCCTGCGGTGATGAGTCAATTTTGGATTATATATAATAGATAAGTTATCGCCTATATGAACTCAAGTAGCCTCGTGTCCCAGACAACGACCCTAGAGAGGACTATGACTTAGGAGGAATGTACGGATTCCGCAGACGTAGCACGAGAAACCTATAAGAACCCCGGAGGTCATGCACCCGGGATCAGTCTGTCTAAGTGCTACCGACGTGACGAACCGCTGCTGTTAGCTGAAGGGTAAGTGACTCAGGCGATCACTACACGCACAATCACACTACACTCCCATTCCCCTGTGCTTGGACTGTAATAATTATTTATTTCTATCATTTGAACTGCTATTTGCAAGCGTACCTCAAAATCGAGGTACACATTAAATTTAAAAGTAATAGAAGCCACTGGTCTTATCCTTTATTTAATTAGCTGATAAGATCCTACCCTCTTAGCTTCCCCATTAGGTAGGATCTAGAATTAGCTTTACTGTTTACTGTTTAATTGCTTCGTGACGCCAGCCGAGTGCTACCGCACAGCGCTGACACAAGCAGGCTATCAGCTCGCCTGCGTACGACTTGCTTTAGACCGCTGGGTCCCGCTAGCGCGCACAGAGTAATAATTAAATTACCTCTCCAAACACACCCTCACCCAGAACTACCCCGTCAAGCAGTACATTGGGGAGTTCTCCTTGCTGATCGCACGGATGATCGCAAATCACTAAATAATCCATACCTCTTAGAGCTATTGCCAAGCTCGCCCCCTAATCACACTAATTTCATCCCTTAGGTTAATTCTTTGTACAGGCAACCCTCACAGGTACCTTACAAATGGTGGAGCCGCTAGGTACCGCGACGTTGTCTTAAAACAACGCCTACAGGAGTACAGACAACGTATTCCGCGGAAAAGATCCCTAGAACCTAAACCCTCTTTCTAGCCAAGCAAACGCCACCCAAAATTGGGAAACATTTTTGAAATAAGGGTCAGATAATATTTTTATACCCAACCCAAGCCCGCCCCGATAGATAGTACATTTTTAAACGCCACCCTTACCTAGCCATACACAATTTATAGCCCCATAGATACGCCCTTACAGTAGGACGTACAGTAGAGATCCATGCTCAAATTCCAACATCCTAGTAAGGTCAGGCGTGCATTTAGAGATACAGCACACAACATCGCCATTACCACCAAACCACTACGCCCTAAGATTATAGTTAAGAACCCTGACTTAATAACAGAACATAACGCAGGCCAACTACTTACCGAACTTGAGGACGCAGTTATACATCTTAAACTCAAATACCCAAACGCAATCAGACAAAAACGTCCCATCACACGAGCACAGACACAAAACGCTCAACAGTCGCCCTCAGATAGCGCTGATAGTGAGGAATTCACCCCCACATTACCATACGCTATATTACAACACATTAGTGACACGCAGCAGACCTGCAACGGATTGCAGGTCCTGTTTCGACAGTTAAACGAAATTACACACAATTCTTCAAACAGGAAACTAATCGAAGATATAAACGCCAATGCCTTAACTCTAGGCGACAATATTAACAAGGCACTTTCCACACTACAAGAGGTTAATATTGAGCACAACTTGTCACTGGATAATATCCAGGGTACTGAGCAATTCAACCCTCAGGACGCTCCACACTCTAGCCCTAACCACCCAGGCACCTCCCAAAGCGGAAATACCTACATAACACCAGTTCAGGTTCACCAGCAACCCCTAAGCCACGCACACTCTAACGTTGCATTACATAACAGCGACCTAGATTCCACAGTTGAACGCACCCCCTTAATTACCCCCAACACTTCCTACAGCGCGGAAATGGCCATGCCTACGAAGTATCCAATGATACAACCTGCTAAATACCCAGGTGACAAGCAGGATCCCGAGGAATATCTGAGAGCGTTCAATCGAACGGCTAAGATTAACGGCTGGACAGCTGAGGATAAAAAACGTCTCTTACCAGCCTACCTCACTAAATCGGCCCTCACGTGGTACGAACTCCGTGAAGTCACCTTGGCCGATGCCACGTGCGAACAATTTTCAGCCGCCCTCGTCAATACATTTCAATAAAACCCTGATGTGGATGATTTGTATGACAAAATCCGCGCTCACATACAAGGTCCCACGGAAGGCACACAGACATACATTAATAAAAAATTATTAATGTGTGAAAGATATAATAGGGAGATGCCAGACAGGCAGAAAGTACGGCTCCTTATGCAGGGAATGCGCCCTACCTTGGTGGACAAGCTCTGCACATTGCAAAGCAACACCGTACTAGAGTTACAAGCCAATATTAGATTCATCGAAGAGGGCAATAAAATGACGCAAAAAGCCGTGGACCAGTACATCCACACGGACAACGGTGATTTGCATCAGCAGATCCGCGATCTGACCAAACAGATGCAGGAGATGCAGATTACGGCCATCCACGCTAGCCCTAAAGCCCGCCCTCGTAGGGATGACCCTAGGGATACATGGCGATCACCAAGGGGCGATCAACAGGATCATGGTAGACCTAACCACCCCCATTGGCGCAATTCACCCCCGGTAAGAGAGGCGAATTATTATTCGCAATACCAGGAGGAAGTGCCACGCCGTAACGAATCCCATCCCTTCCCGCAGACACAGTATCTGGCAAATACTCGCCCACGCAGCAAGCCATCCCCAGATCATACACTAAACCGTCATCCCCAATATAGGGACGACCGAACTTGGCATCGTAACCAAAACGCCAGATACACACAACCATCCAATGCCCCTCAATACCGTCGGCCAATCACTCCCCCGCAGCAGGAACGGTATGAGCCTCAATACGAAAGGCATCCCCCAGCATACCCTCAATACGTCCCTGTCCAGAGAGAAAGAGGACCGGAGGATTATCCACTGCCCGACCACCCTCCACGGGATTCACGAAGGCATTCACCCCCGCGTGATAGACGAGGCTTACACCCCAACCCCCAATATCAGCCCCGGCCAAACAACTGGCGAGACGAGGCGCCCAGGGGACAACCTCGTTATACAGACAACAGAGGTTATTCCCAGCCAAAAAACTATTAGCTAGGGAAGGGCCAGCACCCACACAATTGGATAACCCTTCCCCGGTAACCATTAAGCATTCCAATCAACTCTCGCAGAACAATTGCCCTGTCGAATCCCGTAAGCCGAAAATCCCCCCAACTTCCGCCCGCCAGAGTACAGCGCAGGAAATACCTCCCCGATCGCAGCTCCAGGCACATACGGTCAAAGGGGACGGTAACTGCCTCTTTCGAGCACTCAGTTTCCTGCTCCTTAGAAATGAGGACCAGCATAAAGAGCTCAGAACACAGCTGGTCATGTATGTTATGGCACACTGGGACGAGTACAAATATGTCCTCGCCGACGGTAATGATGCCTTATTCCCCAATAAATATGCATATGGGGATTATATGCATCGCAATGGCACCTACGCTGGTGCGACGGAGGTTACCGCTCTAGGCCATGTCCTTAAGACAATCATCCATGTCTATACACTGGACAAGATGGAACCCACTTTTTTCACAGTAGGATATGACCAACATCTATACTTTCTGTTCACGGGCAATCCAAATGCGGGTCACTACAGCCCTCTCACTAACAAATCGCCTCACACACCTCAACCCTCCGCCCCTCAGGTTGGAAAAGAGGACACTAAAGGCATATTAAAAACCAGTAATAAGATCACAACCCCTAAGGACGTTTCCACAACCAGCGTAGTTAAACTACCCGTGATACGCCCACCCACATTGATTCCACCCGCGGACCCAAGCGGCCTGACCACTAAACCAAGCGCGGCAAAGCCAGTGACTTGTATCGCCACTTGTGCGAATAAGTTACCTCCACAGAAAGCCGGCTGTAAACCCACATCCACTCACACACACCGGCCCTTTAGAACGCCCCTGCCGAGGCCAGGAGTCAAATCCCGGGACAGCAAACATCATTCTAGATATTTGTCAATCCACCGAAAGCTCAAGAGAAAGCTGAGGACAATACACATGGCAGACGGGCATGACACAGCTGAAGTGCGAATCCCAGTTTCACGGGACTCAGCAAAGCGTGTCAGGTTCAGTGATCAGACCACAACACCGCGTTTGCTCAACACAAGTAACAGACCGGCAGAACAAACAATCTCGCAGGATGCGATAAAGAACGATAATCATGATTCACCGTCCCAAGATCCCACAGCACCGATCATTACATATAATCTTAATAACATGTAAACTGCACAGGACGGACACAATATTACAGCCCTCTCTAGCCCGGCCAAAATTAACGGGTATCAAATTCAGATTTTACTTGATACCGGGTCAGCTATTTGCTGTGTCAGCAGTAAGTACATTAACGGCGAGCGCATACATAGGATGCCTCTCAACACTCGCCTTGTGGCTGCTAATTCCCAAACTATTTCATGCTTGGACATTACTGACATACATCTCCAGATAGGTTCTTTTGAAACTAGATATTCTATGTTTGTGATTAAGGACCTTTCCGTTCCGGGCATCATCGGCACGAACTTTCGTGCCAAGTTCGAAGCCAACATTAGCTTTGTCACTAATGAAATACGGTTAGTGAACGGAGACCTTATCCCTACACACCCAATATCGTACGCCCGGAAGACATACAATCCACGAGCGCACCAGGTCTCTCCGTTGGTTACCATATCTCCGCCAACGAACACAAGTGCTGACACAGACACGCCCGCCACTGGGGAAACACAGTCACTAACCCCAGAGCAGAATAGAAAGCTTGAAACCCTATAAGAAGAATATCAGGATATTTTTGCACATATCCTTGCCGATTTAGAATTGACCGACTTAATTCACCACCGTGTCGAATTGACCAGTGACGCTCCGGTTCACCAGGCACCTTACAAAGTTAGCGCCAAGGAGAGACAAGCCATAGAAACTACAAATTCAGGAGATGTTGGAAGCCGGCATCATCATCCATCCCATTGTGTCCAATTTTAGTGCTCCGGTACTCCTTACCCGTAAACCCGATGGTTCCCATAGGTTTTGCACAGATTATCGACGCCTTAATAGACTAATTAAGAGTGACAATTACCCGCTACCACGCACAGACACTTATCTAGAGACCTTAAGCGGAGCTAAATATTTCTCGATAATGGACTGTTATTACGGATTTTATTCAATCCTGTCTATGAACCCGATAGACATAAGTTGGCATTTGTCACCGAAAACGGCCTCTACGGTTATGTCGTCCTTCCAATGGGTTTAAAGAATGCCAGTCAAACATTCCAAAAATTGGTAGACAAGGCATTCGCGGGCCTCAAATACCACTCGGTATTAACCTACATAGACGATATAACAGTCTTCTCACAAACATTTGAAGAACACTTCATACACTTGAATTGAGGAGGAGAAACATACTAGTCACCGATGTTGGGGATGAACAATCTGAGGTTGAGCTGCTCATCGGGTCCGACGCGGCAGGAAGATTATTTACTGGTCAAGTACAGGAGCTAGACTGTGGTCTAGTTGCAATGGAAACTCGACTTGGTTGGGTAGTAATGGGAACCCTATCCAAAGAAAATAAACAGTTTTCTAATGCTGTCCTTACTACCATTATGTTCAGTCACAGTAAGGATCTGTCTGACCTCTGGAAACTTGGAGTGCTTGGCATAACAGACCCCAGTGAGAAGAAATCAAAAGAAGAAATAGAGTGTGACGCCTTGGACCACATCAAGAAAACGGTTAGGAGGAACACAGAGGGAAGATACGAAGTTTCATTACCATGGACTGAAGAAAAAGAAGAGCTAAGAAATAACAAAGACGTTGCAGAAAAGAGACTAACTTCAATGACAGCAAAGCCCTTTGTTGCTCGCATTAACTATGATTCCTCTGAATCCAAGCTTCGGAGAGAATTTGAAGTATGTGGTCCAATAAAGAAAATTGTTGTGGTGCATAATAAAGTAAATGGAAAGCCTCGAGGTTTTACCTTCATCGAGTATGAACATGAACGGGACATGCATTCTGCATATAAACATGCCGACGGCAAGAAGATTGATGGGCGTAGAGTTTTAGTGGATGTGGAGAGATCCCGAACTGTGAAGGGATGGCTTTCAAGAAGGCTAGGTGGGGGCTTGGGAGGCACAAGAAGAGGTGGCCCAGATGTCAACAAGTGAGGATAACGAGAGAGAACGTGAGCGGTATCGGCTGGAGCGAGAACGGGAAGCTGCTAGAGGAAATCCTGACAGGGATCGAGACAGGGACAGGGTTGACAGGGATCTAAGGCGATCCCGCAGTAGGGAAAGGGAGAGGCTAGATAGAGAAAAAAGACGAAAATCACGAAGTCGGTCGCGGGACAGAAAACGTAGGCGGAGCCGAGAACGTGTCAAGGATCCAGATATTGAAGAGATTGAACGGACGGATGAGAGGCCTCGTGAACGGGTTCGTGACCGAGACAGGGACCGTGACAGGTAAAGAAGGCGCAGCAGATCACGTGATCGAGAAAGAGGAGAACGTGATCGCAAGAGGATCGAGTGGCCCATGGCACGAGTGTTGGAAGAGTATCCTGGAAAGGATGGTGTTGGAAGAGTTGCAAGACTGAAGACTGTTTCTGGTGAATTGACTCGACCAATGCAGAGGTTGTTCCAATTGGAGTGCTCTGCATTAGAGACTGTTGACACTGCTGAAAAGGACGGTCTATCTGGGGAACTGGGTGCTTCGGAGAATGCTGATTCTCCTTTTCCGGGACTGGCTGCTTGCGATTCTACCAGTCGTCCAGAAATGTCCACAAGGATAGTGGCAACCAGGAGTGGAAGAACGATTAAAATACCAACAAAAATAAACTTTGTTTGTGATTTGTTATTGAACTTTCCAGACATTGTGACTGTTAATATTAGATGTGTTATGTCCCATCAAAAGGGAGGATGTGGAGAACTCCATATTATTTGCTCCTTTTGTTTGTTAGTGCTCTGTCTAAAAATAACTTCCTTTGGTCGGCTATACTGGAAAATCGCGCATTACCTTTTGAGAGTTATACCCCATTTAGACGTCTCGGTCGCGATCCCGATTATCTCTGATCTGGATAATGTCCAATCGCGATCAACGGCATTTGTCATTGGTAAACTTACGTGTTTAGACGTCCCATCATGAAACAACAGGATAATCGAGTAAAACAGCATGACATCGTTAAGGTCTGCCAACTTTTGAATTCCAAGTGTTATAGCAGAAATTTACAGTAGTTTGTTTCCTCCAGTTTTGAAGTATTTCAGTTATTCGTTATACATAATTCAACCTCCTAATGCATATTCTTAAATATATACAATTCCTGAGGAGACGTGTAGGCAAGGCCTACTCTTGGTGTGGAAATAAAAATATTTTGAAATATTTATAAACAGGTCTAGGCTATTTATTGCATAAATACTTCCTTGTTCGTCCAGAGTAATTTGGCCCTATCGGAATCCCTTCTATGTCTATGACAATAAATTTATGCCTTTATTAATCGTCTTCATCGATTTTCCCCAACGCTAATATTTGTTTTCAGCGTTTAACCCGGGAGGGTTCGCGTCAAAATAGTTTCGTGATGGGTCGCGCACGGTCATTTGACCGGGGTGTATAAAATACATTTTTTTTTTTTGCAAAACACATATTATTATTATGGAAAAATATATCCATGAAACTAAATACCAGGTTTTGTACCGAAACACATTGTACTGTATTAGGGCCTATTGAAAAAAAATATCAATGAAACCCACTTAATCTATTGATTTATTCATCCTCGAAATTATCCTGGGCAGTATCAGCATTAGTGCATTCCACCCAGGTAACACATGTAAGTTCCTTATGAAACATCTTCCAGATCCACCAATCGGTTGAACTAGCCTTGAAAATACAGCGAGTCCAGAATTATCAACTGAAAACGGTCCATAAGGCGCTTACCAGCGTACACTTCCATGTGCATCGTGTGAAACAAAGCTCTCCACTAACTGACTGGGAATGAAAGTGGAAACAGCAGACGCAGACACGTGCAGTGGATGAGTCCATTGAAAGGTATAGGAGGGGAGGAAGCTTTACGCCCTGAAATTATTTCGGAGGAGTAAAAAATGTATGCGCCTGGTCTAAAAGACCGTGATGCGACCCCTCACGGGTTAAACACTGGTATGTTTGTCTCCATCCATCATTTTGTTTCTCTCAATATTCATATATCTCTATCAACCAACATAAATACAACCATCATGGCCAACATTACGTACATCTCGCTTTCAAAACACAAGATAATACAAAATGGCCATCATTTCCACTGCCTACTTCACTCACACAACAGGAGGATAGAACACACTGACGATCGCAATGGCCGCGAACGCGATTATCTCGTTGAGGGAACGGGATCGGGATTATCTTGTTGGAAGGAAAGTTGTTCGCGATAATGTTATCCTGTTGCGTTTAGACGTCCCAACTTAATCTGGATCGGCGCCTGATCGCGATCGCAACCGGGACGTCTAAACGGGGTATAAGGAGACTGTGAAATATATTGTATTCTTGGCTGATGTTGATCTTGACGGTGAGAAAAAAATATTAAAATAAAAGGGCGATTGAAGCAGAGCCGGTAAAGAAATCAATTGGTGTCTGTAATTTCTTAAAAGGATAGTAAAAGGGATCATTAACCGGGTAGGTTAAGAGTGTCTCCCACAGTATTTGTAATACTGTTCTAACTATATGAAATCACCAAATTTTAAGGATCCACCAAGATCGTTCAAGCTACAGTATGTTAGGAAACTGCATATTCAAGGCAGGAATAGTTACTGGCGGAATCAGAAGGGTTTGACTGATGTTAATTCATTGGCCATTGGCTGAATTAATACAATTAATTTTATAAAAGTAGTTCATTTTAGGGTCTTGAGACATCTTTGTCATCAGCCCCGTGTACCAAAAAGTGTGTTCAATTTCTCTGATAACCTGTGTTTTTGTGGTGACTGTAGTAGGCTACTGTATGTACCTGTATTAGGGAGCGGGATGGGTCAGGTGCCACGGGACTTGAAATAAGCTATCACGGCATTTGCATAGAGGGAGTGTGGAAAGCATGGGATAAGAACTACACTGAGGATAGCCGCTGTCAGCGCCGAGATTCGAAGCTGCGATCCCCAGTCTTGCAGCAGCTCGCCATCGCGGTTGTGGTGCGCGATTTACCGAACTCGGTTACGCCGCAGAGTATGACACAAGCAAGTTGAATAAAAGGGCATTCTTATATTACATCCCGAGATCCTCATAAATATGGAACATAATCCACGAAATGGTTAACTCACTTTTCAACAGACATTCTACACGCACAGATACTGTCAGAGCAGGACTGAGGACATTGTCATCTTGAAACCTGGAATACCGAAACTTCTATCTAAGAGTTGCAGCCAATAGTTCATTTTAGGGGCTGCAAGCTTTAGGATAGTGTTTAGCACAGATTACCCCAGATGGCTGACAGCCATCAAATTCTTGTTCGCTAAGACTTCTGCGCAGTCTGTCGTCTAGCACGCATTACTAGTAGCATGCAGACTTGTTACGCCATCTATGCGCAAAGATTGCAAATACCAGCAGAAGAACCCATTCCGCAAACTATTCTCAGCTTAAATGCTCTGTCCACTTCAATGTTCCGAAATTCACAATCTTCCGATTAGAATAAAACACGTTTCTAAGTCTGGAGATAATATTATAATCTACAACAAATGTAGAAGTTATGTGGAGGAAATGTGGTAAAGATGAGATTGTAGTTGAAGGTTGAACGCGCTTGTATAATACTGTGGCATTTACCTGGTGTTAAAAATGGGAAACCACGAAAACCATTTTCGGGACAGTAGGTGGAATTCTTATATTATTGAAAATAAATTATTGCCAAGTAAGTTATCCGTAGCTTCCTTCAAACAGCCTTTACATAATCCATAAAAGAAGCAATATTTCATCCAATTGATGACGCCCTCATCCTATATGCGTGCAATATACTCATAAGCTGTTATTTCATTTTCACTCGTGTACTTGGGTGTGTGTTACTGTAAGTGATTGTGATAGTGTATGTAATGGTAGGGTCTAGGATTGGGATATGTGCCTCGGGACTTGAAGTAAAATACCATTCCAGTATTTTTTTTGGAGGGAGTTTGGAAAAATATGGAGAAAGATCATGCTGAGGATGGTCATCCACTTCCAGGATGGCTGAGGTGGGAATCGAACCCATATCATCACAGTTCTGCCTCGCAAGGCTGAGTTTGCCCCTCCGTTCCTGCTCTCAGACCCGAATTAAATCTCTTGTCAGTACCGGGAAACGAACCCGAACCTCCAGACGACAGCCAAGAACGCTAGTCATTACACCAACACTGGTCTGAGAATATGTCCTAACTGTACATACATCATAAGCTATTCTACCACGATATGGATGTATTTTTTGACCTTAAGTGTGGATTATACTGAGTAAGCTATAAGACCATTGGCCTTGGGTAGAAGTGGAAAACCACGGGAAAGAAACCAATTCTTCTCAGGTTTGTCTTCTGAGGGTGGGTATATCCCATTCCAAACACCCCAGCCCAGAATTAATATTTTGGCAGAGTCGAGAATCGAACTTATCCACAGTCTCAACACGTACCCCAGGACCACAGAAGGTGGCTGATGGATAAATAGAATCATGATTGGTGAGTTACTAACTTATGAGCGCTCCCATAGGGACCGCACCGTCGTGCCCAAGCCACGGCATTACGATCCATTTAGCAGCGGTTTTCATTTCATAGCCTCAGCAGGTTTTTTTTGAATGGCCCTCATACGTATTAGTGAAATAAACTTCCATATTATTTTGTTGTTGTTTCATTTGAGGGAATTGGACATCCTGGATATTTATCCCCGTGTAATTGGGTGAGTGTGTAAGTGTCATATGATTATTTGTATTATTGTATAGCTGTAATAGTTGTTGTTGCTTTATTTTAAAGGCTGCGACATCGTCGTCATATAGCCCCGTGTGTTTGTGTGTGTGTGTGTGTGTGTGGAATTTGTGTGATAATCTGTGTTATTGTGTGTATTTGTAAATCTGGGATAGGATTAGGATGAAGGCGGCCATGGCCTTACCTTAGGAACCATCCTAGCATTTGCCTGGAGAAGAAGTGGGTAAACCACGGAAAACCAGGATGGCTGAGGTGGGAATCGAACCCTGTTTTTCGCAGTTTCACCTCATGAGGCTGACTTTATCCCGCGCTAGCCCTCAGACCAGAATTATTTTCTTGGCAGAGCTGGGAATCGAACACGAACCTCCGGAGTGACAGTGTAAATATTGTAGGAGAAATTCAGAATACAGGAACCTTGGTTGATATTGCAATTTCCCTGCAGTTTTACACATTAAAATGATCTGCACGTGGTAGATACGTCCCTAACTTCTACCAAGGTTTCAGTCTATACACGTACAGGCGTGTTCAGTTACTAACATCTATTTACCGGTTATGTGCAATGAGTATTGCTGGAATTGATTCCATGGATTTAAATTGATAGTATTAGTGAAACAATACAGAAGAACATAAAAAGAAATGGAAAGAGGCGGATAGAATTTGTAGAAGAAAGACACGTGAAGCAGAGAATTATAGAGTTAGAAGAAGAATACAATAATCAAAAAGTAGGAAAGTCCTATAAAGGAATACGGGAATTGAGGAAGGGTTTTCATCCCCGTACAGTTTTCTGCAGAGATAAAGAAGGAAATTTTATCGGAGGAGAAGAACTGATTTTAGATCGATGGACTGAATATTTCAGTGAGCTGCTCAATGCTGCTGCAGAGAAGGTATCGCTAGAACAGGAGGATCGAGAGAATGACCAACCACGGTGCAAGGATAACACTGATGCAATGCCAGTACCCGTGCCGACGCTGGAGGAAGTTAGTTTGAAAATTAAAAGCTTCAGGAATAACAAAGCCCCAGGAGGTGATAATATTTCAGCAGAGATGATTAAGTGAGGTAGAGGACATTTAGCTAAGATGGTACACCAACTGATTGTGGAGATATGGGAGGAGGAGGTGATGTCAGACCAGAGGAACATGGCCATTATTTGCCCAATCCATGAGAAGAAAGATAAAACAAAGTGTGAAAATTATCGTGGCTTAGCACTGCTTAGTGTGGTGTATAAAATCCTAGCCAAGGTTATGGTTGTGAGACTTCACCTCTTGTTAAAGAGAGACTTGGAGAATACTAGTGTTGTTTCCAGCTGGATAGATCGACGACGGACCACATCTTCACATTAAGGCAAAGTGTTACGAATAGAATGTGCATGTGCACCAACCACAGTATATGTGGATTTCAAACAGGCTTATGACAATGTGAGAAGGAAAACTCTGTATCAGACCTTGATGGACACGGGATTCCCACCCAAACTAATCAGATGGGTGAAAATGACTCTTACTGGCACAAAATGTCGAGTTAAAGTTGAAGGAAGACTCTCAAAATACTGATGATGTCGGTATGCTGTCACTAAGACTGAAGGATCTTGAAGAAAGGCTGGGACGGTTAGAAAAAGAATCAGAAGAATTAAGATTACGAGTGAACTACAACAAAATTCAATATTTATTAGTATCTAGGAGAAATACTGTTGAGAAAGACCAATAATATAAATGTATTTATAAACCTAAATGGGCTGAATTATGAGAAGTGCGAAAGTTTCAAGTATTTGGGAGTACTGGTTACTAAAGGTAATGGCACAAGAAAATAAATAAAAGCAAGAATTGAAGCCGGTAATAGCGCTTATTGGGCACTGATCAGAATCCTCAAAGCACTCAGCCTCAGTAGAAGATCAAAGGTGACAGTATACCGAACAGTTATAAGACCAGTGGTAATGTACGGCTCGGAAACATGGACTATGACCGTGACAGAAGAGGAGCTTTAGAGAAGATGGGGAAGGAAACAAGAAGTTCAGTAAAGAACATATAGCCTACTTTCTCCTAAATGTATGAGTATAGATATAACTCTTTGTCTTTATCAAAGAGTATAATAGAATCATTTCTTGGTTGAAGACCAGTGGTAATGTACGGCTCGGAAACATGGACTATGACCGTGACAGAAGAGGAACTTTAGAGAAGATGGGGATTGCTATTTGGCTGCAATAAAAGTATTAATTAATATCCTGAACTAGCACCAACAGCTAGCGTATAGGAACTATGTGAGACAGCTTTGCTCTTTAGTTCAAATAACATTTTCAAATAACACACAATAGGCCGTTACAAACTCTTTTCCTCTACCAAACACCAGAACCTCATAAAAACTACTACCATCATTGAAGAAAGAAAGAAAGAAAGAAAGAATGAATGAAAGAAAGAAAGAAAGAAAGAAAGAAAGAAAGAAAGGGAAGACATAAGAATTTTATGGAACTGGAGACATAATCGACCGGACGTGGGCAACGTCCAACTGTGAGTTGAGGCATGTGTTTACACGCTTGGCTGCCCATGGTTTTCACCACCTTAATTGTTTTATCAAATCTTTCCATGACCCTACAGTGACGTGTGTATACCAACTATGTGGACAATCATGTAAACGCTAATACTTAAAGCTCTGTAGTAAGAGAAAACAATCAATCAATGACTATGCAATTCAAATCCCCAGAGCGCAATTTTAGTGTACATGTTCATTCTCTATTTTCGATTGCTATTTGGCTGCAATAAAAGTATTAATTAATGTCCTGAACTAGCACCAACAGCTAGCGTATAGGAACTATGTGAGATAGCTTTGCTCTTTAGTTCAAATAACATTTTCAAATAACACACAATAGGCCGTTACAAACTCTTTAAAATAAAAATGTATTATATTATCACCTTGTCATTATTCAAATTCGATGCGTATAGAATGCCAATGGTATGCTAACCAATGGAGTCCCACGTAGACCAGTCGTGACATATTAACATGTTGGAAAACTTTCGGATAAAATAATCCTAATAGGGCGAGTGCATTCTAGCGGCCATAAAAATAAACTTTTCAATTAAAGCTGTGAGCTGGGCCGGTGCGTAGTTCGCAACCAGGTGGCCATGATAGTTCACCTGGTTGCTGTTAGATGTCTCGTGCAGATCCGCTGGTGAATTTTGTTTTAATTAAATATACACTGTATTTTCCATTGTAATATGCACAATATAACGCTTAATTTTAAAACGTCTGAGCAATTACAAAACAATACATACAAAAATATTCAAGTAAAAAAACTCTGATAGGATTTGAACCCTAGTCATACGGGTGATAGGCTAACGCTTTACCTCACAGCCACACATGTCAACGAAAATTCGCCAATATCAATTGACTTACGTACAACTTCTTAGCAAATAATGATTTCGACTAAGCGATTTCTTCAGTGGAGTATATTTTTTGTATATAAAGCATTTCATACAATGTTTATATTATTTCTATCAGTAGGCTATATTGCATGCAATACTCAAACTAGTGAAATATAGGTCAGGCACAAGATATCAGCTGCCACCTTGTTTTGTAACTGAGACGGCTCAGATTTTTAAAGTCACTTCTGCACTATAATATTACAATATAAACTTTTAATTTCGATCGTACCACGTCCTTTAGAACACTTTAAAGGATTCTCGGTTCGATAATGGGAACTGGTGGGTCCCATGTTATGGATTATTAAGTTTGTGTAATTCACACGGCCGCCATCCTGAAATGGTAGGGCTGATGACCTTGTAATGTAAGCACAAGACGCGTCCCATATGAAGGTATGTTGTTACCAAATTTGGTAGATATAGGATGATTAGTTTATATTAGTCGTTATTTGATTTTACGTTTTGAACGTTTGAGTGGCCGCCATTTAGTTTTGGTAAAGATGGCGGCAATACAAAACATGACACTGAAGTGTCCTTTGCTATTGCTACCACTGTACCAAATGTTGTTCAATTCGGTTTCACCGTGTATGAATTGATAGGGGGAGGGGCAGACATTCAGAGTACACACACACTCATACACGCACAGACACACAATTTTTGGCCCTGTGTAGATCTCATAAGTCTACTTCCATTCTTTACATGAATCGAAGTACGCTAAAAACTGAGGAAGATTTATGGAGCAGTGAATGAGGCAGGAAAATGGAGAATACGGGAAAACGAAGAATTGGAGGAACTACTGTATATGGTCATCCTGATATACAGTAGTTTAGGGAATAAACTGTAATAGACTAAGATGGTTGGGGCATGTGGAGAGAATGGCAGGTGATTGAGTGGTTAAACGACCTATAGAGGAAATCCGGGTGGAAGAAGATGCAAAGGAAGACCAAGGAAACGACATGGATGACGTGGAAGATGACTCGCGCAAGATGGGAGTAAGAAGATCGAGGAAACATGCAGAAGATCGTCAGGATTGGGCAACGGTTGTTAGAGACGCCAAGGTGCTACATGGACTATGGCGCCGAGGAGTAAGTAAGTACTGTAATTTCGTGAAATGAACGAACGTGTAATGTTGCGTGCAACTATCATGGATAATACGGTGCGTTGATATTAAATGAGATTAATTTGTAAAGATAATGACATTCAATTTCAAACTTACCATGCCCTTTAAGAACAAACTGCCAGCTAATCAGGCGAACACTAAACGGAGTCCATCCAATGGAATGGTTCCGCTTAGCAGGTGGAGCATGTGTGAATATGCTGCTTGGAGACCTCTTGAATGCAAAATGGCATGTCATTCTACTTATATAGTATAATAAAAGTAAGATACATGACCTCAAACCTCTTGGATATTAAATACCTTGTTGTCCTGCTTGTTTGACAGAAATTGCTATGATTTCGACTGCTATGCTGTTGCCTGCGATATGCAGCTTATACAAAATCGAGAACTGGTTACTTTAGTGGGTAAGGGTAGTTCTCCATGTCTCTGGCAGGTTGTGCTGGACTATCTACCTAAAAGTAGCAAACTAAGATACGTTTTAGGTAATTCAATTAAATAAACTACTTATAACCTTAAGTCAATATTTAGTACATTGAAACCGTACCGGTTTCGGTAACATTATGACCTTCTTCAGCGTGGTATAGGACAAGTAACTGTGCAGTAACATCCAACTTAATACCATTTTTGTCATAATAGAGGATACTATAAATATTTTGTTCCAAAAGCTCACAGAGTAAATTTCAAAAAACAGATACGTTACAAACATTTTGTTAATAAAGCATAAAAAGGTCTTGAAAAAACAGCGTTGGATTGAAGAGATCTAAAAAGAATAAATTAAACTGAGAAATAAAAACATGAAAACAGAACAGAAAAAGATATAAAAAATTATGACGCTTACGTGTACCGTATGTGAAAATATATATGCTGAATAAGTTAGGTTATAAATGATGGTTGATGTGTATTTGCCAGGTAGAGAGATATTTTAGAGAGAAAAAACAAACAGTATAAATAGTCTCGTATAATGAAAGTAATGTGTTAAATTATTGAATCTTGAGAGCAAAAACTTCTTTTACTTACATTTAGAGAGAACTTTGAAAACAGGTGTGACGAAGTTATTATGAAATGTTAAGAAATGTATTGGTTATGTAGTTCCCAAGAAGCCAAATAACGTGGTCGAAATGGATTGTCTAGACCTATCATTAATTTCGGAAATAGTCCAATTTACAATCTAGCGCAATTTATACAGAAATTTCTTGAAATGCATTATAGATTTTATACCAACACACAAATTTAAAAACACAGTCGACTTTATCAACAGGACGAAAGAGCTAGTACTTTCCAATACCGATCCGTTACACTCCTTTGACGTACTAGACATGTATTCCAGCATTCCGATTCAAGAACCAATTAGCATCGTACTACAGAATTTATCTTTCTACAGCGGATTAATAATGTAGAGATTCGTGAATTCTCTAGCATTTTAAAATTCTCTTTGGAAAATAATTATTTCAGTTTCAACTCAAATATCTACACACAAATCGATTGACTAGGTTCTCCAGCTTCTGGAAAGCATAGCTAATATATTCATGGACGACACTGAACATAAACAAATCTTAAATTACATTCCTGGTTTTCTTTCTTAGGGTGGATAGTAGATACGTAGATGATGTATTTTCCATAATTGATACGAATTCCATACTCCCTAATCAGGTTCTGGATATAATACATAACATCCATCCCAACATAACATTTACATTAGAAAGCGAAAAAGACACTTCAATAGACTTATTGGATTTAAAAATTAACAGACGTAATAACCTAATGGATTTCAGCATTTTCCGTAAACCTTCTCAGACATATACCATCATCAGGCACGACTCCTTACATCCCGGATCTCATAAGAATGCTACATTCCGTAGCTGAATGAACAGGGCCTTCCAAATTCCCATGTCCAAGGAAAATTTCAATAATGAAATAAAAATCATGAATCAAATAGCAATTCCTAACGGATATAGTCATTCACACATTCATGCCATGATTAATAAAATAAAAAAACAAAAATAGAACTAATTTAACTAAAATTGGTGAAGGAGTTGTAAAATACAATACTTTTACCTACATCGGCCCTAGCATTTATCCTTTAGTGCACAGTTTTCGCAAACAAAATCAACGCATAGCTTTCAGAACAGACAATAATCTTAGTTAACTACCTTTCAATAGCTACACACTAAATAAAACTGAATTTCTTCACAAATCAGGAGTCTATAAACTAATCTGTAATGGTCGCAATGCTTTGTACATTGGTCAAACAGGCCGTGATCTAAGCACACGTTTTAAAGAACACTTTAATGCAATAAAACATAAAACACACTCAACAATGTCAGAAAACAGACACAGTTTTACAAATGTTTCAAATGACATGGCACTGCTACACAACTTGCAAAATGGACTAAGGGTGAACATTTTTGAAAATCTAGAGATCGTTATATATCAAAAAACATACCCTAACAAGAATAATAATAATAAAATCATTCGAACAGATAATCCGCTCTTTTTTTACGTTTTATTAAAATTTCTAGAGAATAATCACGTTTTCATTTGAATTATACAACACAAATATGATGATTTTATATATACTGTACTTTAAATTCACATGTCATTCTTCCAGCTATATTCGTATAAATAATCTCTTTACTGAAGGTAACACTTTTTCTTTTATTATTTTTCAAGTTCTCTTCATTCATACGACCGCATAATACTTCAGCATGAGCAGATTTCTCCAAATTCTTTTCATTTAGCATGCAACGCCACCATGGTAACGGGACTTCCGACAAGTTTCATTATTTACATGGAATACATGCTCTCTATAGGAGTTCTCCAAGGAGATCCTATGAGCCCTCTGTTGTTCAACCTCATGACGGTAGATATTGTCAACGAAGTCACTAACGAGAACATCAAACTCCTGATGTTTGCAAACGAAATGGCACTCCTATCGAGGTCCCCAACGGAACTTCAAGCAGCATTTGATAATCTCACCCAATGGTCAGATAGGTAATGTGAAATATGTGAATAATACGTACTCGGTTGTGTTTACAAATGTAACTCACTGAAGATAAATGGCATGAAAACCAAAGTAATGAAATTTAGAAGAGGAGGGCGATCAGACAAAACAGACCAATTCACGTACGGGAACACAGTATTAGAGATGATAACGTCATTCAAATACCTGGGAATAACACTACAGACCACTGGAGCCACATTCAACATTCATATTACGGAAAGAACAGCTGCCTCAACAAATGCTATGTAGGCTACGAGATACCAAAACCCCACCAGCTATCAATCAACACTGCAATGACCCTTTTCAAATTGAAAGTTGACCACTAATATGGAAAAAGCTTAACATATCCAACATGAGGAAACTTGAAAATCTAAAAGCCAGATACATGAAACGCATCCTCCAGATCTCCAAATTCATCGAAAACAGACTAGCATACTTAATAGCCAATGAATCATTCTTCCTGGATGACAACAAATCCACCTTCAACCTATAGGACACACCTGCCTCCATCTTCGTCCTCGAAGAGAGAAGAGAAAAGGCACGGAATATTCCAGGGGATATCCACTCCTCGGAAGCACTGCAGACAGACACATGGAAAGGTCCAAACTTCGAGCTCAGACATGTATATACAAGATTCGCCGCCCACGCCTTTCACTGGAAGCTCTGCACGACTGACGACCACCACACACCGGATGACAATTGCAAATGCCAACTGTGTGGATTGATATGTACGCAGTACCACCTGAAGAGCTCCTCCAAAAGGACAATTACACTCGCCAATTACACCAAAGACCTATAAATTCGTGTACACGCGTCTTAAGTGCACATTGTGCTTTGTCAATAATAAATATAGGAGGTTTCTAGATACTAGTATCCAGGCAACACTCTGTTCATATCTGTCCATATTATCCTTTCATCTAGGCAATCCATTTCGACCACGTTATTTAGTTTATTGGCCACTACATAACCAATACATTATCTACCGTTTCATAATAACTTCGTCACACCTATTTCGAAGTAAAAGAAGTTTTTGCTCACAAGATTCAATAATTTATTACATTACCTTCATTATACAAGACTATTTATATTGTTTGTTTTTTCTCTCTACACTGATCTCTCTACCTGGCAAATACACATCAACCATCATTTATATCCTAACTTATTCAGCATATATTTTTTCACATACACGTAAGTGTTATAATTTTTTATATCTTTTTCATTTCCGTTTTCATGATTTTGTTTCTCAGTTTAATTTCTTCTTTTTAGATCTCTTCAATTCAACGCTGTTTTATCAAGACTTTTTTTTATGCTTCGGCTTCGGTGGCGTAGTTAGTAGCATTCTGAACTGCTGTGCCCAAGATAGCGGGTTCAAACCCGGCCGAAGTCATCGGAATTTTTAAGAGCGTTAAAATCCTTTAGTATGCCTTCCTTCGGAGGGGAAGTAAAGACGGCGGTCCGATGTCATAGATTTATGGCATGTAAAGTATCCTTCTACAGACTAAACTTGTGTGAAGCTAAATTGTTAAGTTAGATTTCGTCAGAACGCTCTATCAGAGTTCCAAAGTTCACTACTAGGTATCATTGATATCTGGTAGTGAAAGTTGGAACTACTTGATATTGAACGGAACTTGTTGCTCACCCTGAGGGTGTCTGCTGGAAGCAGCTGCAGACTCAGGCGAGCCGAATATGTCCTCGGACACTCCCGGCACTAAAAGCCATACGATAATAAAATAAAATAAATATGCTTCAATATAGTATCCTCTATTCTGACAAAAAAATATATTATTAAGTTGTGTGTTACTGCACAGTTAGGCCTACTTATCCTATACCACGCTGAAGAAGGTCGCAATGGGACCGAAACCGTACAATGTACTAAATATTGACCATTTTATGTCATTTTGTAATTTAAGTACTTTAAATCTTGAAGTATATCCTCGAACAAAGATACATGATTATAAGAAGCATTTTGATTATAACCTATTTCCAAGGAAATAAAGTAATGGGTCATTACTTAAGATATACCTACTGATATGTGATGATTATTTTCGAATAATACAGTCAGTTGAGTCTTCGTTTGCGCGGGATTTCTGAATTTTGCAATTGTTATTTTATTCCTAACAGCAGTATTCTGTGGCTTGGTGTCACATTTATCCGAAAATATCGGGTTTGTAATATGGTCTATAATAAAACATGTTCAGGCCAACCTACAAAAGGAAATCTCTCTCAATGAATGCCATATTTCGGCATTACAATTCCGTTGTTAAACCCAAGGCAACGTATGGTAGTGAAACACTCTTCAAGTTGAACATCAAATATATATTTCGTATGACATACAGAGGATACAGCAATGCTACGTATATACTGTACCCGTTCGTCCTGGGGATGCGATGACCCATCTGCTATAACATCACATCCCTGGAGTTCCAGGACAGAGCGGAGTTAAATGAACCTCTAGTCAAATAAGGAATGTGTCGGAAATTCAGCTGAGTTCTCGAAAAAGCAGTGGGTTTCACGAGACAAAGTATCTCTAGGGTCGTTACGGGCTTAAGTTAATAAAAATAATTCAAATATAAATGGGCGCCATCAACTGAATTCCTAGCAAAACCACTTCCTTTCCGGATAAGCCTTACTCAAGACAAGGAAAGAAAAAGGAACATCACACCATCATCAGATCACAACTAAGATAAAAACAAATTTATTTTACTTCGAAAGTCAGACAGACATTTTAAATATAATTCCTACCTAAGAGTATGGTCGAATGCCAAGTTAAATTGTCATTGTCCAAAAATCGAACCATCTCCTTTCTAATGCAAAATTATCTTAATCCACTTAACAAGAAAAATGTATAAAGTTCTCTTGGATTCTCAGGATCACTGTAGCACTATGTCTTTCGTCACTGACATTTGTGAAACCTGAGACCTAATTCTCTTTAATTTAACATCAATGTGGATTTAATTAAATAATTAATCTGCCTAAACATACACATATAATAATCACTCATATTAAATATCACATAAATTATGGTTTGCATGGTATAATTTGAACATAGAACATGTTAATCAAATGTTCCTAAACATTGAATAATTAATTTACACTATTTACATCGTATTTCAATCACTTATCTGTGAATTACTGAAAATTCAAATTATCATTTGGTCATCATCATCGTTATTATCAAAATTAAATATTTCTCACATTAATTCTCACTTCAAAATTCTAAATATTCCTGTCAGAATCGTTAATTCATCACCATTACATCATTTAAATTCACAATTCAAGTTGCAATTCCTTCGAATTATCTCTCAATTAAATTTATTTAATTGCATATAAATTCATTAATCATAAGCTTCTTTAATTAATTATCACCTTCTAATTCAGTTATTCATCATCATTACAATCGTCTAATAATTCATTTCAATCAGTTTATCTATTCAATCTTTAATTCATCCATTTATTTAATTCATCGATTTATTTCAAAATTTAATTTATCAACTTATTTAAATTTCAATCATCTGGTTATTTAGTTTCATTATTTCATCTAGTCATTCTGATTTTTATTTCATTAGGTCAGATCGTTAACATGCTTAATTTTCAGATTATTATTTCGTTAATTATTAATTTCAGAAAATCTTGTATTATCAACTTCATTTATTTGTTTAATTTCCTAACAAATTGTTTAATATGGTTTATAGAACGTTGTCTTACAGTTTTATTACTTCCAAGTTATATCTCGTATTTAATTTATCATGCCAAAAAATATTATTGTCTCCACGACATCACGTTGGATCTAACTATCCACAACGACATTACATTTCTTCAATATTCCAAATATCACATTTGAATATAAGAATTACTCCAAAAACTCCATAAATATTCAGCACATACAGCATGAATCTCAACAAATACGCTAGACTGGGTACGACGACCTCATGTCTGCCTTCAAAATACATTATTAACGTTGCAACTATCACATGGCAAATTCCACAAAATGCCTACCACAAACTCCACTTAACCATGTTGCATGATCTACAAAAAATATATAAATGGCTTCAAATTGTTAACGCACATAATCTCCAATGACTGTAATTACTCTGATCACATCTAGACAACTTCTTAAACAATTAGAAAAATATTACTTCAGTAATTTAAGATTTGCTTTCAAATAGCATAAATTCTCTTTCACAAGTTTCAATAATTCACATCGCAGAAAAACACCAATGTGTTATAATCTCTCATATCAAAATCTGCAATACTGATCTGCCTTAAAATAATTATGACCATTAATGATTAATCTTACAAGATTCAATTACTTTAAATCCTTCTCAAAGGTATCAAACACAATTATAAAAATCATCAAAGCATCAGCTGTAATAGCTGTTAAATTGAAATTACTCTCAAAAGAGTATAGCAACAAAATATTGGATTGGCAAACAAGAATTACTAAATGCAATCCTGTTGACATTTATCGTTACTTTATTTAACAAAATTTCGACTAATATGTGACTAGTAGTTCCTTGTTTAATTCACTTACATCTAATGTACATTCGGATGATAGAATGAGTCCCTCAATGGCGAGTAAGATGTGTAACCACCGTACAATCGTATAAATACGAAGGACCTCGCCCCGTCGACTTGGATGATAGTTCCCTAAACGATGGGTAGGATGAGTAGCCACCATACAATCGTATAAATACGAAAGACCCCATCTCGTGGACTGTATGAATGAATGTACCAGAAAGGAATCAACAAGTTTCTAATTGTCATATAAAAGCGATGTTCATTCACTAAAGTGAATAACTTCTTAATATCTCCAAACAATCCAATGGAAAAAAATCCCTACTGATGAATAATACACACTCGCTAGTATGCAATGAACTGACGAAGTAATTTTTGATAATCAATTGCAGATCACGAGTTAGAAATACTCGTTACACAAAAAAACTATTCATGAAAAATATCCTAGCTGGAAAAATGTCTAAAAGACCAAACATCTTCTTAATAAAGTCAAACAACGGTGAGAATTTCGTATAATGATGCCTGCCATATCATATGGTCACTCCATATTCTAGCAAATTCGAAGTATATAAATTCAAACCATGTCTTAATAATCAAATCACTCCTATTAGAAAAATATACATGTGTGCCCAGTATTCATGAAAATAATCGTATCAGGTAGTTAGAACTCTTACAATACCTTTCATTATCAGTTGTAATATAATTTCCAAGATCGTCGATTTTCCCTACCTAAAAATTTCTCGTAAGATCGGCGTGAATATCATTTCATCCATGAAATGACGATTTCCTTCGAAATCCCAAGCGAATCAGCTGTTGGACTCCTCTCGTCAGGAATCGAATCCATCGCTCTGTGGTGCCATCTTGTCTCTATTCACGTTTACTCGGTCATGTTGAACCTCGGATTACCCATAGCGGATATTGTCCAACTCCTTCTCGAAAAGTTCATGAAAACAGTGTACCCCCTTACTCCTCTTCTAATATACGCCACTGTTCCGATAAATGTTGAGTTTGAGAATTGTAAGTCCAATCTCAACTTACTGCAAAGTTCCACTTGAGTAAAATAAAATTTTACTTGATAGTGTTCAAGATTACGAAACACCCTGTATCTGTTCGTAATAGGTAAATCATGAAAATTGTATAAGATATAAATCTTATAAATGCACGATATAATGTTAATCAGAGCCTATGCTAAACATTCAGTTTACTTGGAATAGTAAAAGTTGCTTTGAATGTGTTATATAACAGCATGGTTATAAGGTTATTCGTAAAAGCCTGTGTTTGAACAGCGTCGAAATGAAGCTTGAAATAAAGTCTTCAAATACGAGCAGTGTGGTTTTGAAATACCCCGGCTGCCTACAATTGTCTCCTCGGCCAGCTCGCCTGGATCAACGACCCCCTCGGCCTTCGCTGCTCGGCGATGCAGGCACTGTCACCTACACTTTTGCCGTGACAGTTTCTGTATGCTGCGTGACCTTCAATGTCCGTCTCGCTGTGCTATAGAGCTGCTCTGAACTGCCCGTCTTCCTGGGCTCAACTGACTTGCTAGCGCTGTGTTTCGACTTATGTGCTCCGCGCGGCACGTGGCTCATTCTCCCCACCACAGTGCTCCCACGTCACGAACATAGTCTCGAACCCGAATCCTCTCGGCTGTTCTGTTATAAAATAACTTACTTCCATAAAATTATTTCCACATATAATACATGTTATATATCCTCTTCTAAGTTGTTTTAATTACTATAATTCCATATATGTTTCAATAAAGCTTCACATCTCTATTCATAATTCTATCTTCTCACAGATTTCAATGCCTCCTTGATTCTTGACCTCCTACGTCATCTTGGCTTTCTTCTTGACGCGATCGGTGCGCTATCTTTTCTTATTGCTTTCCAAAACCTCAACTACGGCTTAATGTCTGCTGGCGTAGCCGATAGCCTAAAATAGGTATCGGGTACAATACAATATTTACAAGTAATAAATATCTAGTAACATCGAAAACGAAACCAAAAGTCACAGTTGGATGTCTAGAGCAGCAATCCACTCCACTGCATCATCAATTGCGTTCTGCAGGTCGTCATATCCTCCCTTGAAGGACCGTGAAAGGTATTCCGACACAATATGATGGATTGTCTGCACTGAATCACCACAATCGCACTGAGGACTAGAAATTTTCCCCCTTTGTGGATTAAAAATTACATCTTCCGTGACCGGTTCGCACTCTGGTCAGTGACGTCCATATCCTTCTTGGAAGATGGAAACCAGGAGGTTTCCTTCAGGGGTCAGTGATTAATCCTAGCTCATCAGGGTTTGATGTAGTCTATTCTTCTCGCCAAGTTTCGTCCATATATGTTGGATAATACTGGTAGCCACTTGAGTGGTGTGGATTTGAGAGTGCCCGATATTGTTCTCATTGTATCATTTAATTCGACATCAACTTTTCCTACATGTGCACTATTGATCCATACGGGGCTACAATATTCAGCAACTGAGTATACTAAGGCGAGAGCTGTTGTGCGAAGAAAAGTAGCACTTGCTCCCCAACTTGTACCACAGAGTATGTGAAGGATGTTGTTACGTGTTCTGATTTTAGCTGCTGTTCTGCAGAGATGTTCTTTGTATGTCAAAAAGCGATCCGGCACAACACCCAAATATCTTGGTTGGGTGCAATATTTTAGCTGTTGACCTCCGAATTGTACACGGGGAATGTAATGGGCCCTCCTATTATCCGGATGAAAGGCACTGACCTCTATTTTGCTGATGTTGGGCTTCAGTCGCCAAGTGTCTAAGTAGCGTTCCTATTTTAGGATATATTGTGTGAGAATTGTTTCAGCAGTCTCAAAATCTGTGAACTGGGCTGTCAGGGCTACATCATCAGCATATACGAACTTTCTGAAAATAGTAGGTGTAAGATCTGCAGTGTAAAGATTGAAGAGAAGTGGAGCAAGGACTGAGCCTTGTGGCAATCCATCATTTAATCTATAGGGCCTGCTTATATTTCCATTTAGGTGTACTGTACTTCAATTAGTCAGTTGCTGAGCATGTTGTTGAGCAGCGAAGCTAATGTCTTGCAAGGAATGATTTTCAGGAACTTCAGGATCATTCCTTTACGCCATACTGTATGGTACGCTGATGATAGGTCCACAGACACTGTAATGGTTTTATTTTTTTCTTCAGAGCCTTGTTCAATATGACTGGCTAATGCTAAAACCTGATCACAGCAATTTCTTTCAGGTCTAAAACCTGCCTGATCGACCGGGATGTGCTGTAGTACAGTGGCTGAGATTTTGTTATAAACCAGTCTCTCTAGCAGTTTATAACAGATACTCAGTAGAGCAATAGGTCGGTAATCTTCCGCATTGCATCCGCTTTTACCAGGTTTTAGTATGGCTACAATTTTAGTTATTTTAAAAAGAGATGGAAGTCTTCCTTTCCTTAGGATGTCACTAAAGAATTTAGCAAGCCATTTCAGAGTTCTAATGCCACAGTGTTTCAGAAATTCCGGGTAAATGTAATCCAAGCCTGCTGCTTTTCCTAATTTTGTTTCCTTCAGAGCATGAGACACCTCCAAGACAGAGAAGTCTTCTGAAAACCGAGTGTTTGTTTCTGCTCTAGATAGGTTGATCTTCAACTCTTTTAGGATTTGTCTTGTTTCATTCTTGTTTCTGCCTTCTGATGTTTTGGCTAAGCCAACAATTCTCCTTGCTGCCTGTTCGGGCTTTATTTTTGAGGTCTTGCTACAGTAGTTTGGAGTACTACTGCCCAGCTTCCTAAGTAGGGACCATGCTTTCCTGCTGCAATGTTGGAAGTTCATGCTAGATGTCAAAGTATCCCATTTATCCTTCCTGGCAGAGTCTAAACAGTGTAATAATTCGTCAGCGATCTGCGTCCGATTGCTGAGTTGATATTTTTCATATAGCTCATTACACTTTGTACTCCATCCTGGAATATACTCTTTCCTAAATCCTCTGGGAATGTGCTTAACATCAAATCAACAACTGACAAACTGTAGAAAGCAGACAGAAGAATCATCAGAACAATTATTAACAGAAAACACCAAGTAAATGGCCAATGGAGATTGACGCCGAATGAAGTGGTATATCGAGAGAGTGAATCAATAATAGATACAATGGGGAAAAGGAGAATCTCTTTTTTCTGCCATATCTCACGCCTAACAGAAACCAGAATAATAAAACAGCTGTTTAGTTACTTTTGGAAGAGTAAAACAAAGAACAACTTGTTCAAAGCGATCCAGCATGATTTAGATGAATTAAATTTAACGATGCTCCAAATTAAAAATAGAGAAGAGAAGAATATTTTAAGGAATAAATACTTACGATTCACATTAACAACATTTGAACGGAAAAAACTACCCCATTACAGATGACCAGAGGGCAGCCAGGTCAGATTGATTGAAGACATTTTGGGTGCAGAAGTAGCTGAAGCTGAATCACTAATCTCCAAATGCCGTTGTTAGATTTAATTGCATTTGTATTGATTAAAGTGATCCAATGAGAGCGTAAAATATGAAAGAAAAAAAACATGTTCACCGCAACCGATAACGAAAACTGAAGTTGTCAGGGTATATAAGATAATCCAATAATGTACTTCTTTATTGAATTAAAATACCCATGAATGGTGCTCTACTTAGGAGATAACTTTACAATGAAGAAGATGGTAATTAGTTATATAAAAACCTACAGCAGCAATATTATCTAATAAATAAGCGAGTTTAATATGGATAAGAAACGAAACGAATGTTAAGAAACAGAAAATAAATCGCCAACTGTACAACATTCAATTACAGTTTAGTAACTTCTGGCACAGCGTTCAATGGGAATCGTTCTCAAACAACTTACACAAAACAGAAGTCAAGCATTCAATAGGCAGAACACATTAGAGACCACAATTTAAACCTTAATGAAAAGAAATGAGCATAACGTAACCGAAAAAGAGAACACCGAATATGTCAAATTTCAGAGGATGTTGCACAATAGAACGAGCGTGCGTTTCCCTAAGGAGGAAGTAACGATGTTGGAAAAAGGATTTAAATTCCATTGTAAAGTTAGATACATGGACCACAATATAAAACAAATACCAGCCGTAGAAATAGCTTGCAGCAAGCTGCCGAAACAAGAAATAACTAAGAATCTACCAGCGAACGAAGCTACTAAGATCGTAAAACTAAAATTATAGACACGAACCCACAGTTACCTGAGATTCACAAGGATACTTGCCCCATTAGACCAATTGTGAATTGTAGAGGCGCGCCAGGCTTCACTAAGTATAGTGCTACTAACAATTCTGAGGAATGGATTAAATATGAAGAACGACATCTCAGTAATGAACGCGACCTAATTACCGTAGTGAATAAAATAGGGCCCATAACCATAACAACTGGCATGACAATCATTTCATTCGAAATAACGAATACCGGTATGTACTCAAACATACCGGACAAAGAAGCAATAAGGATAATAGGGAAAATCTAACACATAATAACTCAGAAAAAGAAACGAAAGAAATACTTGAAATGTTTAAGATCACCTCAACCAGAACGTGTTGAAATTTCAAGGAAAAATATACGAACATCCAACAGCTATAGCTATGGGATGACCACTCAGTGGCTTAGTTGTCAATGTGTTTATTAATAATCTACAGAACAAATTCCTCAAAGGAAATTCCTCCCAGGATATCATACATTGGATTAGATTTGTGGTTGACGTCCTTTGCAAATTACGACACGGAAATAACCAACGAAGATACAATACGCCAAACAATCAACAACTGGCACCAATCCATTAAATCCACTATGGAACCGGAAATTAACTGGCGCATAAATTACTTACACGTAACAATCCATCGAGCGGACCAAAATCTAACATATCCATATACCGCAAGAAAACACAAACGTCACACACTGTAATGGTTTTGCTATAGCCCTCACGTTGAGCGACAAGTGTAGCAGTTTTGCTAGCCCACACGTTGAGCGTACAAGTGTAATGTTAATTAATGCCCCATGTTGGTAGCGACAAATGTAACGGTTTGGCTGCCCCAAACTGTTGGGTGATAAATGTAACTGTTGACCTTTGCCTAAGCTATGTTGTTTTAATGGGCGCCAAGACCTCAATGCAATGCTGAAATGTAAATTTGTATTTAACAACGTCTAGCTCTGGTAGAACACCTTCAAGAATCTATTCACTCAGATCGTGGTATGATTTGATCATTAACCCAACAAACAATTGTATCAGGAGAAGGAATTGGTCTATATCTAATGCTACCTACTGAAAGCAAAGATTGCATTGTAAAAGAAATGAATTTATTATATAAAACAAGTATAGCAAAATTAATAATAATAATAAGTATAAAATTTAAATTGAAGCGTTGTGATTTGAATATTACCGATAGAAAATTACGTGAAAACGGAGTCTGATAAATTATTGATTTTACTCTTATTCCCAAGCTATGAAGTTACTGAAATATGAAATATAAAACAAAGAGAAATGAGAGATTGCGTATTTCTGCGTCATCTGCGCTTACCATTGGAAATTGCTAAAGCATTTCCCTCGTACTGGATGATGCTGTGTGCTTCCCACAGTCTCCTGGACGTCGCCATCTTCTTCGTTATTTGATGATATTCTGGTAGATTAGATAATTCTATGGTCCGTACATCGGACCCAAACACTCGTACAAGCCAGGGACCCGGAACAGAACGTAACGCGGAACGGAACTCTTGTCTATGTGGAACGGAGAAATTCCGTTATCTCCAAGGTTATTTCCAAGTTGTAACGTTACCGCTGTCTGTTCCAAGCGTAACGTTACCGTCCTGGAACGGAACTGATTCTGAAACCGTACCCGGTATCTGGAACAGTGGAATGTTAGCCGAGCCTGTACCGGTACAGCGTATTGGAGACGGGTGGAACGTTACGTTGTCCCGTACCGAAATGACCAGAGGAATATCCGATACGTTACAGTTCGGAACATTCTACTTATAATAACGGAACAAACAGACGGAACGGAACGTTACAAATTTAACGGGATTGTATTGTTACAAGGCTGCATTATGACGTCTCAAGGTCAAGCAGAAGGCGTGCGATGTAGCTGTTATTTTTATTGGGATGACGTGCATGCATTTACTCACTCAATCCCATTTTCCCGCTCACCTCACAGCACGCCAGCCTTCTGTTTCAGCTAATGTAGAGATCCTGTACCCCAAAAGAAGCTGCGCGACTCCGTCCCCTCGTTGTGATCGGTTGATCAAAATTTCTTTGGGATACCGTACACGATTTGTGAGGTAGGGCAATGGGCAAAGCACAGTGCTATCAAGCGGCTCCGTGGCACATTTTCCGTATATAACTAAGTAGTCCTAAGTTGCGGGAACACCGTAGTGTTTGTTTGTACTTCAACGTTGATTATTAAAAAGCGGAAGCTTGTAGTTTAACGTGACCGTTAATCTTGAGATCATCGTTGATTATCACCGAGACATGAGGTTTGAGACCACATATAAAATTTATACATTTCAAGCTGCCTGGAGTTGGAGAGGGGAGTACAGACGATTCTCTAGTTTAATCAAATTTTGGTTGGCTTACATATCATTGACAATCTTTTCATGTCTCTGCTTTCAGAATAAGGCTATATTATGACTACCCACATCGTCACTCCAAGAGGACAGCGAAATACTTATTATTAGACTATTGTTATTATTATTATTATCATCATTAGACAGTTATCTATATATTTAAAACAGTAAGCTGATTTTTGTTACCGCGAGATTGACAGAACGGCTGAACCGTTTACTTCGTAATGCACTCTGACGAAAGCCCTTGATCTATATATTTGCAGAGTGTCTTTAAAATAAACAAATATGTTACCATATATTTTTATATTTATAAACAAAAATGCAAAATTATTGGCCCTAGCGCATGCGCACAATCACCTTGCCTCATGACAGTCATGGCGGTTACAAGTGCATCGCGTTTCAATTTGATAGTTATTTATAAGAAGTATAAAGGAAGGGAACATTATTTATGGCGTTCCCACGATATATATTGGAATACAATATTATACACAATGGAAAATGTTGAAACACGTAAAATGACAGTCGAGTGTGTAGGGCCTATGTAGTTAAACTGTCTTAATATTGCGTGGTAACACCATTGGTTAGGTAGCTCAGGTCGTAGAGGCAAGACATTTATAAATTGTGCAACGCGCCATGGAAGCTGTTCGACTCCCACCTCCGACATGTTTTTTTATTTCCGTTTTTTTATTTCTTGGTATTGCTATTTCATTGTCAAATCGTATTTAACTCTTAGCATTCCCGTAAACTAAGGAATTCGTATATTTTTAAATTAATGTAGAAAATTGCAGAATTCTCGCCCTTCACGCATGCGTACAATCACCTTGCATCATGACAGTCATGGCGGTTACAAGTGCATCACGTTTCAATTTGATAGCTTTTTATAAGAAGTATAAAGGAAGGGAACATTATTTATGACGTTCCCGCGATATATACTGGAATACATTTATACCCGACGGAAAATGTTGAAACACGTAAACTGACAGTCGAGTGTGTAGGGCCTATGTAGTTAAATTGTCTTAATTTTGCAAGCTTTTGCCATTGGTTCGGTAGCTCAGGTCGTAGAGGCAAGAACTCCTGATTTATGCATCGCGCGATGGAAGCTGTTCGAGTCCCACCTCCGACATGTTTTTTTATTTCTTGGTATTGCTATTCCATTGACAAAACATATTTTACTCTTAGCATTCCCGTAAACTAAGAAATTCGGTGCGATTGACGTTGCCACATCTATATATTTAAAACAGTAAGCTGATTTTTGTTACCGCGAGATTGACAGAACGGCTGAACCGTTTACTTCGTAATGCACTCTGACGAAAGCCCTTGATCTGTATATTTGCAGAGTGTCTTTAAAATAAACAAATATGTTACCATATATTTTTATATTTATAAACAAAAATGCAAAATTATTGGCCCTAGCGCATGCGCACAATCACCTTGCCTCATGACAGTCATGGCGGTTACAAGTGCATCGCGTTTCAATTTGATAGTTATTTATAAGAAGTATAAAGGAAGGGAACATTATTTATGGCGTTCCCACGTTATATATTGGAATACAATATTATACACAATGGAAAATGTTGAAACACGTAAAATGACAGTCGAGTGTGTAGGGCCTATGTAGTTAAACTGTCTTAATATTGCGTGGTAACACCATTGGTTAGGTAGCTCAGGTCGTAGAGGCAAGACATTTATAAATTGTGCAACGCGCCATGGAAGCTGTTCGACTCCCACCTCCGACATGTTTTTTTATTTCCGTTTTTTTATTTCTTGGTATTGCTATTTCATTGTCAAAACGTATTTAACTCTTAGCATTCCCGTAAACTAAGGAATTCGTATATTTTTAAATTAATGTAGAAAATTGCAGAATTCTCGCCCTTCACGCATGCGTACAATCACCTTGCATCATGACAGTCATGGCGGTTACAAGTGCATCACGTTTCAATTTGATAGCTTTTTATAAGAAGTATAAAGGAAGGGAACATTATTTATGACGTTCCCGCGATATATACTGGAATACATTTATACCCGACGGAAAATGTTGAAACACGTAAACTGACAGTCGAGTGTGTAGGGCCTATGTAGTTAAATTGTCTTAATTTTGCAAGCTTTTGCCATTGGTTCGGTAGCTCAGGTCGTAGAGGCAAGAACTCCTGATTTATGCATCGCGCGATGGAAGCTGTTCGAGTCCCACCTCCGACATGTTTTTTTATTTCTTGGTATTGCTATTCCATTGACAAAACATATTTTACTCTTAGCATTCCCGTAAACTAAGAAATTCGGTGCGATTGACGTTGCCACATATATATTTAAATCACTAAGGTAACAAAAGGATACACCACTGTTACAGATTAAATAATGAATATGAAAGCCAGATACTTCTTACAGAATTCTTGAAATCCTCGGAATTTTGGTTCCACATATTCATACTCCTAATGTTCGAGCCACAGTTATGCTCCTTAGGAATCTGAACATTTCCCAAGAGCTCCTAAATGGTGCCAGATTAATTGTATGAATTATGTATGAGAATTGCTTGGATTTGGAAATAATAAGTGCAGATAATATTGGGCAGAGTTCTAATCCTTCGACTTTATTTAACACCATCCGATAAAACACTTCCATTTTCGTTTAGAGCACCAATATCCAATCGCTTGCCATAACTTATCACAATCAATAAAGCTGAAGGGGGAACTCGGGAACGTTTAGGTCGCTATTTGCCTCATCAAGTTTTCAGTCGTTGCCTCCGAAGCTCGCCACTGTAGCGTAGTGGTCAGCATGGTTAGCTGCCGCCCCATCCTGAGTTCGATTCCCGGCTCTGCCACGAACTTTGAAAAGTGGTATGAGGACTTGAACGGGGTATACTCTGCCTCGGGTGGTCCAAATGAGTAGAGGGGGTTCAATTCCCACCTCAGCCTTCCTCGAAGTGGTTTTCCGTGGTTTCCCACTTCGTCTTCGGGAAAATGCCGGGATGGTAACTACCGTAAGGCCACGGCCGCCTCCTTACCACTTCCTTGATAACCCTTCCGCTCTTATCATCCCTTCATCAGGTCCCTGATCGCTTTGCAAGTGAGGCCGCCTGGGCGTAGTGCTGGTCACACACCCGAGTTGTATCCCCGACTCAGAGTCACAAGCCCCAGGGCACTGCCTTTAGTGGCGGTAGAGGTGGGACCCCTCGCTTACTCCGTGGGAAAAGACAACCCTGGAGGGGGAAAAGGTTAACGCAAACGTAACGCCAGTTTTCAGTAATGGCCAGTTAAATGTTGCAAAAACGATCTTTCTCTGTAATCATACAGAGAATGCATATAAGAAAGTTCTACAGTAAATATTTTCCCAATGACCGTCATGTTTTGCACATCATCGCATTTCTTCGTTTTATTCCAAAATTATAAGCGACGGTTTGCGGCCAGTTGTATTAGACCCCTCAGAGTTCTTGAATTCCTTGGAATTATAAGATTTGCCTCCACATACTCTAAACGCTTGACCCATAGTTATGCTGCTTAGAAATCTGAAGGTTTCCCAAGGGCTCCTAAATGCAACCATATTGCTTGGATTTGGAAATAATAAATGCAGTTAAAATTAGGCAGAGAGGTCTAATCCTTCGACTTGATTTAATACCATCCGATATAACACTATAATTTTCATTTAAGGGGCAATATTTTCCAATTTGTTTGGCACAGTCTATCAAAATCAATAAAGCTCAAAGGGAAATTCTGCAACGTACAGGTCTCAATTTGCCTCATCAATTTTTCAGTCATTGCCAGCAGTATTTTGCAATGTCAAGAGTGCAATGTCAAGAGTGCAATCTTTTGACGCCCTTATAGTTTCAATAGAGCCAAAAAATATTCGTACAAAGAATGTACATTAGGCCTATATAGGCCTAAGGAGATTCTTCAGTAAATATTTTCCCTTTGACCGTCATGTTTTGACGGGTTTCAACTAGTGTGATTCGTAAAAGTATTTAGAAGTATGGGAAAAATAGATAAGAACCTAAGAATCCGGTTCCTAATAATAGGCTAACTGCACCCCGATAGTATAAGGTAGTTTCTCTGTTGCTGGATAGTGAATTTTTGTACAAACTCAATTGTCCAGAATAATGAAAAATATAATAATAATAGTATACTAATAATAATCATTATTGACTAATAATTATGAAAATAATAATAACTAGTTGAAACCCGTCAAAACATGACGGTCAAAGGGAAAATATTTACTGAAGAATCTCCTTAGGCCTATATAGGCCTAATGTACATTCTTTGTACGAATATTTTTTGGCTCTATTGAAACTATAAGGGCGTCAAAAGATTGCACTCTTGACATTGCACTCTTGACATTGCAAAATACTGCTGGCAATGACTGAAAAATTGATGAGGCAAATTGAGACCTGTACGTTGCAGAATTTCCCTTTGAGCTTTATTGATTTTGATAGACTGTGCCAAACAAATTGGAAAATATTGCCCCTTAAATGAAAATTATAGTGTTATATCGGATGGTATTAAATCAAGTCGAAGGATTAGACCTCTCTGCCTAATTTTAACTGCATTTATTATTTCCAAATCCAAGCAATATGGTTGCATTTAGGAGCCCTTGGGAAACCTTCAGATTTCTAAGCAGCATAACTATGGGTCAAGCGTTTAGAGTATGTGGAGGCAAATCTTATAATTCCAAGGAATTCAAGAACTCTGAGGGGTCTAATACAACTGGCCGCAAACCGTCGCTTATAATTTTGGAATAAAACGAAGAAATGCGATGATGTGCAAAACATGACGGTCATTGGGAAAATATTTACTGTAGAACTTTCTTATATGCATTCTCTGTATGATTACAGAGAAAGGTCGTTTTTGCAACATTTAACTGGCCATTACTGAAAACTGGCGTTACGTTTGCGTTAACTTTTTCCCCCTCCAGGGTTGTCTTTTCCCACGGAGTAAGCGAGGGGTCCCACCTCTACCGCCACTAAAGGCAGTGCCCTGGGGCTTGTGACTCTGAGTCGGGGATACAACTCGGGTGTGTGACCAGCACTACGCCCAGGCGGCCTCACTTGCAAAGCGATCAGGGACCTGATGAAGGGATGATAAGAGCGGAAGGGTTATCAAGGAAGTGGTAAGGAGGCGGCCGTGGCCTTACGGTAGTTACCATCCCGGCATTTTCCCGAAGACGAAGTGGGAAACCACGGAAAACCACTTCGAGGAAGGCTGAGGTGGGAATTGAACCCCCTCTACTCATTTGGACCACCCGAGGCGGAGTATACCCCGTTCCAGTCCTCATACCACTTTTCAAAGTTCGTGGCAGAGCCGGGAATCGAACTCAGGATGGGGCGGTAGCTAACCATGCTGACCACTACGCTACAGTGGCGAGCTTCGGAGGCAACGACTGAAAACTTGATGAGGCAAATAGCGACCTAAACGTTCCCGAGTTCCCCCTTCAGCTTTATTGATTGTGATAAGTTATGGCAAGCGATTGGATATTGGTGCTCTAAACGAAAATGGAAGTGTTTTATCGGATGGTGTTAAATAAAGTCGAAGGATTAGAACTCTGCCCAATATTATCTGCACTTATTATTTCCAAATCCAAGCAATTCTCATACATAATTCATACAATTAATCTGGCACCATTTAGGAGCTCTTGGGAAATGTTCAGATTCCTAAGGAGCATAACTGTGGCTCGAACATTAGGAGTATGAATATGTGGAACCAAAATTCCGAGGATTTCAAGAATTCTGTAAGAAGTATCTGGCTTTCATATTCATTATTTAATCTGTAACAGTGGTGTATCCTTTTGTTACCTTAGTGATTTAAATATATATGTGGCAACGTCAATCGCACCGAATTTCTTAGTTTACGGGAATGCTAAGAGTAAAATATGTTTTGTCAATGGAATAGCAATACCAAGAAATAAAAAAACATGTCGGAGGTGGGACTCGAACAGCTTCCATCGCGCGATGCATAAATCAGGAGTTCTTGCCTCTACGACCTGAGCTACCGAACCAATGGCAAAAGCTTGCAAAATTAAGACAATTTAACTACATAGGCCCTACACACTCGACTGTCAGTTTACGTGTTTCAACATTTTCCGTCGGGTATAAATGTATTCCAGTATATATCGCGGGAACGTCATAAATAATGTTCCCTTCCTTTATACTTCTTATAAAAAGCTATCAAATTGAAACGTGATGCACTTGTAACCGCCATGACTGTCATGATGCAAGGTGATTGTACGCATGCGTGAAGGGCGAGAATTCTGCAATTTTCTACATTAATTTAAAAATATACGAATTCCTTAGTTTACGGGAATGCTAAGAGTTAAATACGTTTTGACAATGAAATAGCAATACCAAGAAATAAAAAAACGGAAATAAAAAAACATGTCGGAGGTGGGAGTCGAACAGCTTCCATGGCGCGTTGCACAATTTATAAATGTCTTGCCTCTACGACCTGAGCTACCTAACCAATGGTGTTACCACGCAATATTAAGACAGTTTAACTACATAGGCCCTACACACTCGACTGTCATTTTACGTGTTTCAACATTTTCCATTGTGTATAATATTGTATTCCAATATATATCGTGGGAACGCCATAAATAATGTTCCCTTCCTTTATACTTCTTATAAATAACTATCAAATTGAAACGCGATGCACTTGTAACCGCCATGACTGTCATGAGGCAAGGTGATTGTGCGCATGCGCTAGGGCCAATAATTTTGCATTTTTGTTTATAAATATAAAAATATATGGTAACATATTTGTTTATTTTAAAGACACTCTGCAAATATACAGATCAAGGGCTTTCGTCAGAGTGCATTACGAAGTAAACGGTTCAGCCGTTCTGTCAATCTCGCGGTAACAAAAATCAGCTTACTGTTTTAAATATATAGATAGTTATTATTATTTTCATAATTATTAGTCAATAATGATTATTATTAGTATACTATTATTATTATATTTTTCATTATTCTGGACAATTGAGTTTGTACAAAAATTCACTATCCAGCAACAGAGAAACTACCTTATACTATCGGGGTGCAGTTAGCCTATTATTAGGAACCGGATTCTTAGGTTCTTACCTATTTTTCCCATACTTCTAAATACTTTTACGAATCACACTGAAATTCCGTACTACCTAATAAACTAAATAATACGCGAGTACCTAAAAATAACTAATTGCAGTTTTGTACCATTTATTGTAGTATATTTCAAATTTTGTCCATAATCCTTGAAATTAAATGTGAAGATAGTGTTTATTCCTAACTCCAGTTGATTGAAAGCAATCCTACCTAATGGAAAAATGAAATATTTTCAGCACTTTCCAGCTTATATATTATTGTTTGGTTATTTACCGAGAGGAAAGAGCGAATAAATCTCTTATTATTCCCAAGAATCCAATATTGTAAAGAATCAACATTATTTGAACGAGATAGAGTGTGAAAATCATCTCTGACATCCTTGGCTTTATTGCAATCCCTAAAAGTGTAAAGTTATCGGTGATAATTTGATTACGCATCATTATGTAAAATATTTACTCTCTCGTTGCAATCAGATTGTCTACTAACAATGAGGTATTAATTTTAAGCCTTATGTAATGTATGTCAACTTTCGCTACCCTTTAAAATAAGAACCTATTGTAAAAACCCATTCTACCTAATAAAAAACTAAAAAGAAAAAAATTATGTTTTTGAAAACCTAAAATGACAATTTTAAAAACCACCAAAATCCGGCCCCTATTTATTATATTCTGATGGTTGGGTGGTAGAACAGCGGACTCTGTACTGGGATAAACGCCAGGAAAGAAGAAGATGGTTGGGTGGTTTCGTAAGTAAGACAAAAAGTTCCGTGAAGAACTATACAGCCTACTTTTCATGCCAATGATTATTCTACAGTATATGAACCTATCTAGAATAATGACGAAATTAAGTTGGTAATATCGAAATATCTAATTAGTTCAAAACATACCTGGTGTAATGTAGCCTAATAACGCGCTACAGTTGGCAGCCCTGGTGACTGAATATATTCTTATTTCCATCTCTTAAGGTACAGAATACAACATTTGGTTGAAGTCCAATGGACGTTACATGCAGTTAGACACTGGATCTATCAGCACGCGTAAAAGCATGTTGCCAACAGTACCATGCGTGTGCTGGTCAGAAATAATCTGAAATTTTATGATATCTTGTTGTGCCAATTTTGGATGAAATCCATTTGTTAGTATAGAAGTTACATGTATTTTAAAATTGGACCTATCAGCAGGCATAGAATCATGTTGGCAGCACTGACTTATATTAATTACTCCAAATTAATCTAGAAAGTCAGGTGCTATACGTGTGCAAAGTATAGAGCTGTTGGCTTGCATACTTTTTGATATATTGATATTAGGGTAAAAAATATAGACAGCATTTATTAACAGTTGGCAGCCCTGATTGCTCTTAACAATACTTATAGTCATATCTGTTATGTTACACATAGCACATACGAAATTTGGTTGAAATCCAACTGATAGTATAGAAGTTACATGTATTTAAAAATTGGTACTATCAGCAGGCTTATAATCATGTTGGTAGAACTGATGTATATAAGTTACTCCAAATTAATCTAAAATGTCAGAATATACGTGTGCATAGTTTAAAGCTGTCGGCTTGCATACTTTCTGATATATTGGTATTTGGATAAAAAAAAAATAGAGAGAGCAATTATTAACAGTTGGCAGCCTTGGTGGCTCTTAAGAATACGCTCAGTCATATCTGTTTATGTACACATTTTACATACAAAATTTGGTTGAAATCCCATTGATAGTGTAGAAGTTATATGCATTTAAACATTGGACCTATCAGAAGGCTTAAAATTATGTTGGCAACTTTGTCATGTATGGCCTCCTGGATATTAAACTGAAATAGTATTATCTACATGTGTGCCAATTTTGGAATAGCTCCCATGCATACCTTGCAAGATATCCAACATGGAGCTCAAATTTCTAGTGCGTTTTTCAGCAGTTGGTAGCACTGACATCATTTTCAAATATGGACGTGAGATATTCCGGTGCACATCTTTACTCAGACTAAATTTGGTTTTGATTGCTGCAGCCGTTTAGGAGTTGATAGGGGGGGGGGGGACACACACACAGCCAGACAGACAGACAGACAGACACACATTTTCCCGGATCTATCTCATAAGTCTACTTTTTCCTCATTTTTGCAAAATGTGAAAAGTAGGCTAGGGCCCACAGCCACTCCTATTTCAGTACACGAGCTATCGAGTCTAATACCAACAGGCCGAGTGGTTCGAGGCCGGCTGGCGTACCTCTGGTCGTATTGGGTACTGACGCACATTAGTAGTATATGCCAAAAGCATAAGATGGCGTCGATAATTTAGAGATGGAACACCCGATTCGACGAGTTGGCTGGGTATCGGGCTGGTCCGGAGGGCACCAGTAGCCAGCCTAACGCCACTATGGTGGATACTGTCCAGCATTTTCAAGGTTGCCGGTCTTTCTGAACCGTAAGCCGCAGAACCATAGTCTAGCCGGGACACGACGAGGGCTTGGTAGAACCATAGCAGCACCGCTCCGTCAGCCCCCCACGTAGTGCTACTAAGAAACTTGAGCATGTTCAGTTTCCTGAGACACGTCGTTGTTAGTTGCCGTATATGGGGCAGCCACGTTAATTTGCTGTCAAAATGGAGCCCCAAGAAGCGATAAGTGTCAACCAACGGCAACGCAGCATACCTGAGATGTAGTTTAGGGTGTAAGTGTAGCCTTCGGAGCCGACAAAAATGGACGACGGAGGATTTCGCTGATGAAAACCGGTCGTGAGCCCACCTGTCGACCCGGTTAATAGCTATCTGCAATTGCCGTTCCACGATTGACATACTTCCAGAGCTGTAAAGCAGAGCTAAATCGGCTACATACAGCGATGGAACTATCGTGGGCCCGGTGTCGGTAACAATGCCGTTTATGGCAACCTCTTTTACTTTTACGCTCATCGGCGTATCGCAGATTCTTTCTTCTTTTATATTTAAGGAAAATTTATCAATTCAAAACAACCATTTATTGACACTTCTGGATGCCATGACAGTTAATTTTACAACAGTGGAAAAAATATAATAAAGAAAAAAATGACAATCTTAATGTAGCATCATTGGCCAAAAGATATGACACACTCCCACCTTGAGTTGGTGGAAGAACAACTCAACCATACATAAATGACTATAATTACCTCAAAATACAGTAATCATAAATCTAATCTCTTTGGTGTATTTACAGCTCTACCACTTTTAGTGGTTACTCTTGACATCCCTTCTCATCCCTAAACACATTTCGCCTAATGAGACTTTTGTCATTTTTTGAAGAGAAAGGCTCTTCCTGTACCAATCTTGCGACTATTTTTTCTGCTGACATTATCTCCTCACATGATAATTCTCCACGAGCTCTTGTAAGGTTTGCTCTTCGCGTATTTTGGATAAACCTCTTTATCCAAGCAACCAACCGAATTATTTTTCCATAGCTTGAAAAATATAAGTAATACCAATTAAAATCGTGGTACCTGCACTGATCATTATTTACATGTTTTGGGGTGCTACATGAAGTATCTAAAAAGTAACTCGTTATTTGAGTTGATTTTCTCTTTTCTTGCAAAATCAGCTCTGCCTCTGCAGGTGGAAATTCACCAGGCCACTCTGGCCGGTCCTTTCGTAAAAACTCTGGCCCCTCCCACCATTGAAGTGCTAACAATTTTTCTGCCAGACAACTCTTGAAGGAAGATCTGCAGGATTCAAATGGCCAGGAACATATCTCCACATTTCTGGTAAAGTCAACCGATGGATTTCTTTAACACGGTTGTTGACAAACACAGTCCATGTTTCTTCCTATAGAATCCATGCTAAAACCGGTGTCGAATCAGTCTAGAAATTCAACTTGACATCTTGGTAGTTTAGTCCTTCTAGCACTGAATTACCTAATATAGCTCCCACTGTTGCAGCAATTAGTTCCAGTCGGGGAATGATGACTGTGTTTAATGGGGCTACTCTTGCTCTGGCTGCAAGAAGGTGTACCTTACTCTCACCGTCAATTTGTAGTCGTATGAAGACTACTGCAGCGTAGGCCTGTGCACTAGCATCACACAAAATATGTAGACTGACATCCCTGTGGTTCTTGGAATAATGAAACCAGCGTGGAATTCTCATCTCTTTCAGGAGAAAAAGGCTTAAATACCAGGTTACAAATTGGTCCTTAATATCAGTAGTAACCTCTTCATCTCAAGATATACCACTTAGCCATATATTTTGTAATAGCAATTTAGGAACTAGCAGTACTGGACTAACTATGCCAATCGGATCAAATATCTTTTGTGCAACTGACAGAATGGATCTTTTCGTGATCACTCCCAATTCATGGTTCTGTAACCATTCCAAGTTTAACAATAAATTGTCAGATTCCAAATCCCATCGTAAACCTAGCACCGCTGTCCGTCCTACAAGAATGAAAGCATCATTGTTGGCCTGCCAACCTCTGAGGTTGAACTTTCCTTCCTGCATTACATCACGTGCTTCATTAATGAATTCTTTCAGTTCTGATTCAGTATCAACACTGGTTACAACCTTGTCCACATAAAGGCTCTGTTTAAGTCTTGATATCTGTCCTTTACTATATTGACAATCTTCCATTGCCTTGTCCAAATGGTAATCAAGAACTGCTCCTAAAAGGAAAGTGCTACATTTTAATCCAAATACCACCCTCCGATGCCGAAATATCTTTATATTCCTCCAGTCGTTTGGATCACATCAGAAGAACCTAAGAAAATCTCTGTCTTCTTGACGAACACTTATTTGTAGAAAAACCATTTCTACATCAGCTGTCACCCCAAATCTCCCTTCCCGAAATTTTAGTAACAGGGAAGGAATCAGTTCAATCAGATTGGGTCCACACTCTAAACAATGATTGAGAGAAGGAGCATTTCTACCTCTTGCTGACACGTCAAATACAGGACGAACTCTGGTGGTGCTATTCTCCTTAATAACAGTTCGATGTGGTAGGTAGTGTCCATAATTCCCTACTTCTTTGACTGGTACTTCTTCAATAATTCCCAGTTCTTCCCACTCAGCTAGAACTGCATCGTATGAAATGAGAAGATTTTGAGACTGAAGCTTTCTAGTGGTAGATTCTAACCTTTTGAGTGCTAGCTCCCTGTTACTAGGAAGAGGCAAGCTATCTTCTTTCCATAGCAATGAAACTTCGTAACGTCTCTCATCATTTACACTAATACCTCTTAGAAAATCATCTCTAATTTGAAGCTGTCTTTCATTTTTGGACATTTTAACAGCTGAGTCTGAGATTCCAATGGTATCTAGGCTCCAGCGATCGTTGATCTCATTAACAAACAGAGCTGTAACTTCTTCTGCCAAGTTAACAGAAGATTGTTGTGGAACTTTCCCCATCAAAGTCCAGCCTAAATTTGTTTCCTCAGCAACCAAACCAGAAGATAGAATTTTAATATTTCCTGTCAGAAGTTTGTCCGCTACATCCGCTCCAATCAGCAAGTCCACAGGCCTAGACTCATCCCCAATATCTGTTAGGCTGATATTCCCTTCCTCAAGTTCATTCAACCAAGGTCCTTTCTTGACCGAAGGGATGCCATTACATATTAAAACCTGATCCAATACTTCAAAATTACATTGATATTTTCCATCCAGGCTTTCAATTTCTACTTTGTAACATGAATGTTCATTAACACTCGTTTTCACTCCCCCAAAAAGGTCATGTTTAATTGTTTCAGTTCTGACTGGAGTGTAACCTAATCTTTTAACAATGTCTTTCTTAACATAGGATCTTTGGGATCCTGAGTCAATTAAGGCTCTAACAGAGAAGGAAGAGCCAATACCTTTCATCTTTATAACCAAAGTTTGCAAAATAACTTTAGGATATTTAGAAATATTACTCAGCGAATTTGTCTTTTGTTCATTCTTCCTCCCGGATTGCCTGTGTTCGACATTATTATGGGATATATTTTGTTTATTATGAGGTAAATCAGGGCACATCAGAACTTGGTGGTTCTTACTAAAAATAATGCACCGTACTACGGCTTTACATTTATTGACACAGTGTCCCTTCTTAAAGCACTTAAACACCCACCCTTGTCCTTTAGGACCTTCTGTTTCTCAGATAGACCTAATTAGTGTGCTTTAAAGAATTAAGGGCATCATGTTGACCTTCACAAAAAATACAGTACCCTCTCCTCTCCTCAACTGGGTTAGTGTTTAACAAGTCAGCTGCAGTAGCAATGTGCTCTGAAATTTGGGTTGGTCTCTACTCCTGTTATTATCTTTGATTCCAAAACCGGAAATTGCTAAACTGATCCGTTCCTCAGCTTCCACTTCCCTTTTCATGAATAGCATGAGATTGTCTAACCTATCTTTCGAATCACGTGTGTGTGCAAAATTGGAACTTCTTTGCCAGGCCCTAAGAAACTCCTCAGGCAAACATGACTCTACTAAAGGATACAACATAGATGCACACTTATCTGTTGTAACACCTAAGGTTTCAAGTGACCGTATGTGCGATTCCAAGTTGTCATAAAGGCTACACATTGAATTGCCATCACCGGGAGTGGAAGATTTCTTAAGAACTAAAGATAACAACTCTCTTACGTAAACTTCAACCAACAGATCATCTCTACCGAACCTGCTCTTTAAACATTCTACTGCCTTCGTATAATTTTCCCCAATAGGTGGAAAACTTTCAGTAATTTCTCGAGCACGAGACCCTTTCACTGTAGCTTGCATTAAGTATTGAAACTTATCTTCCGGTGCAATATCCGGATCCTTGTCTATCTTTTCAAACTGGCCCCTGAACTGTATCCACTGTTTTACATCGCCATCAAATTTCCTTAGTTCTAATTTAGGTAGTTTGAATTTTCTCTTACTCACAAGATCTACACTGCTACAATCACTGTTGTCTTGAGCGATACCTCCTGAAAGTAGAATATATTCAACACTCACCTCTATATCAAGAAATTGACGTTGATAGTCATCGGCAAGTCTACATTCGTCGTCCAAGTCCTCTTGGCCTACGTCAAGTTTTAGACTTACGACCTTACCATCCAGCGGCAGGAGCTCATCATTTTTCTTCCGAAGTAAAGAAAGGGAAACCTGAACTTTCCTTCGCTTTTCATGAGCTGTCATCTGGACGTCATCAATTTCACCTTTGAGGTTATTCAACTGCCTCGAAAACGCCGTCCGTGTTACCATACGTAGCTTTATCGCTCGATCCAGTTCACGTTGGGTTGTCTCCATAATTAAAATATATTGATATATTTATCCTATCACTGGTCGCCACTTATTTTACTTTTACGCTCACCGGCGTATCGCAGATTCTTTCTTCTTTTATATTTAAGGAAAATATATCAATTCAAAACAACCATTTATTGACACTTCTGGATGCCATGACAGTTAATTTTACAACAGTGGAAAAAAGATAATAGAGAAAAAAAATAACAATCTTAATGTAGCATCTTTGGCCAAAAGATATGACAACCTCGAACAAGGTGACAGAACAGAACCCTGAGGAACTTCGTTTTCTTGGGTATAATATTGCGATATGTTCTACCGACCCTTACACGGAAGAGTCGGACTACATGAAAGTTGGTAGATTACCACGGAGTCCCCACTCATGAAGGGTGGAAAGGATCTCGTAGCGCCATATGGTGTCGTAGGTAATTCGGAGAAATGCCTCCTGTATGGCACTCACAAGTCGCACCAGATGGACGGTGGTGGACATATGGGAGCGAAATCTAGACTGGTACCCTGACAGTAAGCCTCTCTCTTCCAGGAACCACACCAGTCGATGGTTCACCATCTTCTCTCGCAGCTTACATAGGGCATTTGAGAGGCCTGTAGCTGCTGACAAGTTTGGGATCCTTTCCAGCCTTGGGAACCGGTATCATGATCCACTCTCGCCATTGAGATGGAAACTGCCCATCAATCCATATACGATTGAAGAGGACCAACAATTGCTTTATACTGGATTCGCACAGATGTTTTAACATTTGATTCTGTATGTTATCCGGTCCGGGAGACGTATCCCTACACAGTGAAAGCGCACTGCGCAGTTCCCTGTCAGAGAATGGTACATTGTAGGACTCCAAAGCAGCAGTGGCAAAGGACAAGGGGTGAGCCTCCGCCTCCCGCTTCAGAGTCAGAAACGTAGGATCGTAACTCCCAGAACAGGATACATCATTGAAGTGCGATCCAATACGGTTGGCAATGGCGAGTTGGTCCGTGATGATGTCTCCGATGATGGAGACTCCGTGTGCCATCAATGATATCGGGAGTCCGGAGATCCGACGAAGCTTAGTCCACACTTGAGATGAAGGAGTATGTGTCGTCATAAACAACACATACTTTTCCCACGTCGGTTTATTACTCTCCCGAATCAGATATCGGGCTCTAGCACGAATCCTTTTGAAGGTGATAAGGTTGGCCATAGTGTTTTGCCTCCGATAGCATTTGAAAGCACGTCGACGATCTTTAAAGGCTGCTGCAATCTCGGCTGTCCACCAAGGGGCAAGTTTCCGGTGGGAGTTGCCGGATGAGGAAGGTATTGTTTCCTCAGCAGCAGCCGAAATACCATCCGTTATGTGAATGGTATGATCATAGACACTCTCAAAGGTATCTTCGGCAAAATCAGCACGTGCTGTGAAAGTTGTCCAATTAGCCCGACGGAGAAGCCATCGACTTGGTAATTCGATGGCTCTCTGGTTCGGAAGAGTAACGATAATCGGGAAATGGTCACTAATACAAAGGTCGTCGTGTACACCCCACTGTAGCAGGGGAACCAGCGCACGACAGCACAAGGTGATATCGACATTTGAATAAGTGCCGTGTGCAATAGAGAAGTGCGTAGGTTCCCCTGTGTTTAACAAATACAGCTCCAGCGCCTGATCAGTCTCTCAAAATTTCTCCCTCCATCACTAGTGGTAGCGGAGCCCTAGATGGTGTTGTGGGCATTAACATATCCCAGAAGGAGAAAAGGAGGTGAGGGGGGGGGGGGGGGAGCTGAGAGACTAGATCCACCAGCTGGTTTCAATCCAGTTGAGAATCAGGTGGAATGTACACGTTACATACTGTTGCCATTACTGGCGACGAAGTACGAAATGCAACTGCCTCTAGCTGAGTACGCAACGGCACCTCTTCACTAAAGAGGCTAGAGTGGACGAGAATGCAGACGCCCACCGACGGCCACAGCTCCATCCACCGGGTCTTCAGAGAAGAGGTTGAAGTAACGCATTATTGTCTCACGTCCAGGACGAAACCTGGATTCCTGAAGACAGACAATGGTTGCCGAAAACGAAGATATTAATTGACGTAACTCATTGAGATGACCAGAATAGCTATTACAGTTCCCTTGTAAGTAGAAGTGGGTCTTCTACTTACGCTTGACCGTTTGCCACCATTCCCCATCTCTAGTTGGATATGATGGGGCAGGAGAGCGCACCTCAATCTCCACATCTCGGTCCGAAGACGAAGAAAATGGAGCGGGCAGTCCCCTGGATGGCGCGCGGTCCTCGTCGGACTTCACGAGTCTCGCTCTTGGGGAAGAGCGAGAGCGGTGTCGAGGGACTTTCTCCCGGTCCGAAGACTGGGTGTCTGTCCCCGACATGTCCCGAAGAGATTTCTTTCTTGATCGGCGCTGACGTCTATTTGGGGAAGTAGATGGTCGCTTCCCCACAGACGCCAGTTCCTTACAAAACATGGCCGCTCCTGCTGACACCGCTCCACTGGTGGTGGTGGGAGTGGAATGGCCAGCAGATACCTGAGCAGCCCTGTCTCTAGGAGAGGAAGAGAAACGGCGCTGAACCGTTCCTCTCTCCTCCGCTGATGTATTTTCCTATTTGTAGGGGAGTTCCTCCATACGGACGAGTTTGGCTTTAGCCGGCTTCTCTCCCTTGATGGTCGTGGGAGCGGGAAGGCCGCAGAGACAGTAGCCACTCCGTCAGGAGGAGGGCGAGAGAGATGGCGACGAACCTTCTCTCTCGTCTCCACTACTACTTTTGTCATATCGGGTGGACTGGAAGAAGGACCAGCCCTGGTCGGCAAACTCTTCTTTCCCCTGTTAACTGAGGAAGACATGTTAGCCGACCGGTTCGAAGAAGAAGAGGACTTCTCCGATTTCGCCGGTTTAGATGATATAACTGTCGCCTTCTTTTCCTTGCCCGAAGAAGGTTGTGGGACCTCCTTCGGGCAGACAATTTTCGCTGGTACAGCGAGGGGTGATTTAAAATCTGCTGAATTACCGGACGTCGAGGGTACTACACTGGGAACTGTGACAGCAGGGGTGAATGAGGGCGTCGCTGCGGCCACAAACGTCACCCGAAATTCGGGGGCATTAATATCACGGTACCTCTTGCGAGCATCGTGATATGAAAGCCGATGCAATGTTCTGATTTCTTGGATTGTGGCTTCTTTACAGAACTCAGGGCACTGCTTCGATCGTGGAGGGTGGCTTCCTTGGCAGTTATACCAGGCCCAAAACAACTGTGAACATGAGGGAGGAGCCAGATTCACGCGCTCACCCGCGCCAGCCAATTGCATAGCGCGGCGTTGCCTAGTTAACTACGCAATCTGGGCTCGCTGTGCCGTACGAAATCCCTATTTCTCTCCGCGCACGAAAATCATTAATTATCCAATTATTTAGATGAACCTATGTTACAGAGCTAAACATTCTGAAGCTGACTGTGCAAACCCCATGACGATACGACCAGCCGTTCGGGAGATATCATCTGCTCTTGAACTGAAGGGATAATTAGAGCGAAGAATGGTTAGGTGTTGAAATATTTAGTTTCGCTGGGGAAGATAACAGTGACAGCATGGCTGTATCAATTCAGTAGTGGAGCTTATAGAAGTTAGTGCTGTGAGCTGAAGTTTTGAACTCATAACAATGTTCCGTAGCAAGTCGAGTGGCAGTCGAACAGCGAGGCAAGAACAATATTTTTCAGGGTATACGGCCTTTTAAAGAATCTTTCGAATACAGAAGTACGTGAAAACACAAAATCTGATAACCTGTGTTGTTGTGTTGTCGGCAAATGAAAATGAAAATCCACAGCCTGCTTCCAGTCTCCGACCGGGTCAGGAATGGAATGAATGAAGCCCCAATCGAGCGGCGAGGATATGAACTGTGCCGGCTGCCGAGGCCTGACGCACTCCTCTGGGGCAATGATTAAATGAATGACAGATGAAATGAAATGATAGTGGAGAGTGTTGCTGGAATGAAATTTTTGACAGGGAAAACCGGAGTACCCGGAGAAAAACCTGTCTGCCTCCGTTTTGTCCAGCACAGATCTCACAGGGAGTGACCGGGATTTGAACCACGGATCCAGCGGTGAGAGGCCGGCGTTCTGCCGCCTAAGCCACGGAGGCTCTTGTCGGCAAATATGTTTTCTTTTTTAAAATTGAGTCGAATAAAACTCACCTCTTCACAGTCTTACCTCACGAGGCATAGAGTACCCGGTTCTAACCCTAAGACCAGAACTAAATGTCTTGATTGAGCCGTGAATCGAATCTGGACATCATGGGTGACAGCAAGAGTTGTTGTTGTTGTTGTTGTTGTTGATTATTAATGTTGTAGGGGCTTTGTGACATCGTGGTCATGTAGCCCCGTGTATTTGGGTGTGTGTGGAATTTATCTGATAACCTGTGACACTATGATGTCTCTACTAGTGTGTATATTTGTAATTGAGGAAGGATTTGCGTAGGAAGCGGCCGTGGCCTTACGTTAGGTACCATCCTGGCATTTGCCTGGAGTAGAAGTGCGAATCCAGAGAAGAACCACTTCCAGGATGGCTAAGGTAGGAATCCAACCCACATATTCCTAGGTTTGCATCACGAGGCTGAGTGTACCGTGTTCCAGCCCTCAGACCAGAATTACATTTGTTGGAAATCGTACCCGGGACTCCGCGGTGACAGCCAAGAATGGACAGCAATGTGCTAGCCAGTACACCACAAGGTGGTCTCCAATAAACAAAAACTGATCCCAAAAATTGTATTCTCTGTTTCCATTACCTTATAAAGGGCTACCAAGCAATGTTACTCAGAATGGCTTGGGGTGTAGATTACGTCATGTGATATAATAACGTTGTAATTGTTGTTTCATTTGAGGGGCTTGGACATATTGGTACTTTAGCCCCGTGTACTTGTCTGAAAATCTGGGTTACTGTGGTGTCTGTATTAGAGTGTGTGTATTATTATTATTATTATTCTGGTGAGGATTGGGAAGGAGGCGGCCGTGTCCTTAAGTTAGGAACCATCCCGGCATTTGCCCGGAGTATAAATGAGAAACCACTTTCAGGAGAACTGAGGTAGGAATTTTACCTACATCTTCCCAGCTTTGCCTCACGAGATTGAGCGAACCCTGTTCTAGCCCTCAGACTAAAATTAAATAGCTTGGCAGAGCCGGCAATCGAACCTGAACCTCCTGCGCGACAGCCAAGAATGCTGGTCGCTGGTGGTCACTTTCACGAATAACGTTTGTGTGGCATCTTATATCTGCCTCATATCACATTGTGTGCAATCCGTTGTAAGGATAGATATTCGTAGGATTAGGTCCCCCAGCTCGTACATGCGCTTGCATTCGGAGCGCCTTGTGTTCTGGGGGAAGGTCGTGTGTATACTGCGAGCGTAGAGCTGTGTCATCTCTGCCAGTCTCACTGTGGCAACAGCGCTCCGCTGGACGCACGCTAATGGGTGAGCCCATGTTCACAGTTGTTTTGGGTCTGGTATAGGACAAATCGGGGGAGGCGTACACCTCTCACCCTCATGTGTCCCCTTGTCACACTCTCTACACACGGCCTTGGCAGTGCACCTGGCAGAAACATGCCCGAATTTCTGGCATTGATAACATCACATCGGTGGAGGGATGTACGGTCGAACATCGCAGTGGTTCGATGTGACCTACATCTGCTTAGGTAAAACATCACCCTCAAAATGGAGAATAAAAGCGCCGGTATCGACGCTGTTCTCTCCAATCTTTCGGGTGATGCGCCCAATCTTGGTGACGCCTATCTTCCCCAGATTCCGCAACAATTCCGCATCGCTATTCTCCAGTGCAATGGCCCATGTGGTAGTATGAGGGTGACGCCGGATATCGTCAAACACAACCTCTTCATTGTGAGCAGACGTCACGCGATGATCTCAAACAGGCCGTGTTTTTCCCAGGGATCCAGTATCTCCCAGGCGTCTTTCCACACCCCGAAATACCATGCCTGTCGGTCGTTGTCTATCCGGATAGAGTTCTTGGTACAGGCGATGCGCCTGGTATGCATTCTGTCGAGCTCCTCCATTAATATAACATATTCAGGCGCGGATTCAAGGGGGGGGGGGGGGTCACGGGGGTCATGACCCCCCCCCCCCCCCCAAACGGAGAACAAATTTTTTATAAGCTCAAAAAACCAAAACACAATAACCAGACAAATGAAACTTAACGAATTTTAACTGAAAAACAGTTTTTTTTATTTTATTCAATACTGAATTTTTTTTATTGCAATTATTATGTTCTGGTACAACTGTACTTATTTACTACTTCATACCTGTTATATAAAAACGAGTATTTATATAACAAAATCAACTCGTCTATTTTGTTTAGCAAACCTTGTGATTACTGAATCGATGTTTATAGTGATGTCACGATGAATGTGCAGCAATGCACGAATAGGAATTTGGGGCTTTTTTCGCACCAAAAATTTTTTCCGACGTCCAAACTGCAAGCTTGGTTGGCAATTTAAGCTGTGACTTTCTCCCTTTGTCGGTACCAACCCGACTTGCCGAAACTGCAACGTACTTTGGTATTTTTCTCGAAGCTCGATGTAAAAGTCGCAAAACACGCCGTTGCAATTTGTACGAATATTTTAGGTGCGCTAAACGCATCAAATTTCTATCCATGTAGCTTGCAAAAAATTGGTCTGGTTTTGTACGTTTGGTTATTTTGTGATTGCGTTTTCAGTGATACCATTTTGCTTAACTATTTCGATTCGCTGACCCCCCCCCCCCCCCAAAGCCAAACTCTAGATCCGCGCCTGAACATATGCATATGCTCTTCGCTGGAATACATCTCGAGGCAGTGCATACGCTTCGTGTTGTGAATTACGTCGAAGGAGCGAGTTCGCGCAGCTACATACTGACTTGCCATCGCACGTTGTTTTCGTTCCAATGGGGCACACTTTGCCCTAACTGTGGTCTACGAAGCTTGGAACATGTACGACGTAGCTAACTGGTTGCCTGTGCCCTAGCCAGAGACAATCACCTCCTCATCCTTGTCCAATTCAGCACCTTAGCTTATGCAACGATACACACGGTCTTCTTTTCTTTTTATTTTTATTTGATCGCTTACCCTCCAAGCTCGGCTTTACCCTCGGACATTGCGAGGGATCAGTCCTCTACCGTCGAATTCCAGGACAGTGCCTCGGAGCTGAACACACCTTGACAGCAGATACAACTGGGGATGGTGACAAGCCAATCGCCTTAAGTGACCACGAACTTGGGTCCAATGAAGGAAAGGGCAGCGAAGGGAGTGGGAAGAAAGATGCCGTGGTCCTGTCGAAAGGAACCATCCCAGAAATCGCCTGGAGGAGACGTGGGAAACCACGGAAAACCACTTCTAGGATGGCTGAGGCAGGAAGCGAACCTGCCTCTACTAAGTCTGTGTGCCCCACGAGGTTGGGTGAACCCTGTTCCAGGCCTCAGACCAGGAACAAAATTTCGTGGCAGAGCCGAGATTTGAACCCGGGCCTCCGCAGTGACATGGTCTTTTACAGAGCCAAATAAACAAATCGTGTCGCCTCCGTGGTGTAGTGGTCAGCGTGCATAAATGCCACCCCGTAGGTCTGAGGTTCGATACCCGGCTCTAACAAGAAATTTGAAAAGTGGTATGAGGGCTGAAACGGGGTCTACTCAGCCTCGGGGAGAAGAGTAGAGTGGGTTCGATTCCCACCTCAGCCATCTTCGAGTGGTTTTCCGCGGTTTACCACTTCGTCTTCGGGCAAATGCTGGAAAGGTACAGTACCTAACTAAAGGCCACGACCACCTCCTTCCCTCTTCCTTGCCTATCCCTCTCACTCTTCCCATCCCCTCATCAGGCCCCTGTTCACTTCGCAGGTGAGGCCGCCTGGGCGAATTGCTAGTCACACTCCCCAGTTGTATCCCCTGATTCAGAGCCTCAAGCTGCAGGACACCGTCCTTCGCTTAGTCCGTGGGAAAAGCCAACCCAGGAGAGTAAAAAGATAACGATTAAAAAAACTAATCAGTCTGTGAAAACGATTAAGTATATAACCTTGCCACTTGCCAGGCAACTCCAATCGCGCGCTTGCCATGTGAGCTACTGCGACATTTGACCTGCAGCGTGCACCTCCCGGTCTATACAATACCCGCTCTCGGTGTGTGCGTGCACCTCTTGTTTTCAAGTGTGTGTTCTGCGTATCTCGGCTCGTTTAACGGGTTCATTCGAGGTACCCATACTGAATTAATAGTGGCGCTCACGATTCCTGCTGTCTTCTAGCCCGTAAACACACATCTCGTTATATTACCCCGGTTTAGGGAGAGGGACCTATGTCTTTCAGAATTGTAGTACATGTGACAGAATGCATAAAACTGGATCGCAAGGGGCCAGTGGACCGTTCGGTATGTAGGCCATAGAGTTTTGTAGACTACTATTACCTGAAGATACCGTTTGAGTTAGCCGTGCTCGTTACGGCGTGACTGCAGGCAGTCGCTCACATCCGTTAGGCGAGGAGGCTCGAAACCCTCCACCGGCAACCTTGAAGATGGTTTTCTGTAGTTTCCTATCTTCCTTCCAGGCAAATGCCGGGGTTAGTCCCCAACTAAAGGCCACAGCCTCTACCTTCCAATTCCTCATCCTTACATTCACACTTTCCTCGCCCGACAACCACCACACGGGACGGTACTTGTAGCTCACCCCATGGGTGTCATCATAGAAGTAGCTGAAAACTTGAACGAGCCGAACATGTACTCGGACACTCCCGGCACTAAAAACCATACGCTTAAAAAATATAATATAAGAACATGAAGATTATTGCGTAAATGTATTATTCAAACTTCAATCGCATAATTAGGACACAAGAAATAACAAGCATTTCCGTGAAGAAATGTGTAGCCCAGTTTCATTTATCCTGCTTATGTTAATTGCCTCTATCGACATACAAAATTCAGTTTGATTGCTGTAATAGATTCGTAGATATTGAGAACCGTCTAAATATATCGGATAGTCGACATGTTGGATTGTTATATATGTAGGCCTTAGAGTTATGTACTATTACATGAAGATTATTGTGTAAGAGTAATATTCAAACTTCAATTGCATGATTAGGACACAAGAAATGGTAAAAACGAGATTTTAAAATTTTGCACAGCCTCCATCTTCTGGTTCTGAAAAAAAAAATGAAATAAATTAGATGCCAGTGGATTAAAATTTGTATAAGTATATACCATACCAAGTTTCACTGTGCTCATCCTTTTCAATATTCGCATTTCGCGTCGCCGGCAGGTTGGATTTGTGATCACCAGGTTATGAAAATTCCATAGGTGAACTTATGTTTATAGCCTCTATCAACACACAAAATGTCAGTTTGACTGCTGTCAGATTATCAGATTTTGTGATCCGTCTAAATATTTTGGATGCTCGCCATGTTGGATTGTAACATATGTAGGCCATAGAGTTATGTATTATTAGATGACTATTATTGCGTAGGTTAATTATTCAAACGTTGATTTCGATCGCATGATTGCGACACAAAAAATTAAAACTTAATTTTAAAAATTTGCACAGCTGCCATCTTGAGGTTATGTAAACAATTTGACAAAATATATGTCACTGCATTGCAAAGTGTATAAAGAATTGCTGTACCAAGTTTCACTGCGTTCGGATTTTTAACCCGCCAGAAAAGTCTATTTAAATGTTTCAAATTCGCATGGTCGCCATGTTCGTTTTGTAGTTAACAGGTTTCTGAAAGTCCCTTGAACGATTTTGTAGTAGTGCCTTTTATCACCGTACAAAATTTCAGGTTGATATGAGTAATAGATTCGGAGATATAGAATGACAGTGAAATATTTCGCACAGCCGCCACGTTAGAGTGTTGAAACGTAATAAAATTTGTAGGGCACGGTCGGGGTCGGCCAGAATAGTACTATGACCTTACCGAATTTAATTGAAATCTATCCAGCCACTTAGATTTTATTAGTGGGGCGTGGGGGCTCACACACGGACGCACACACACGGACAAAAGGTGAACCATAAGCCTATTTTTTCATAAAAGGAAATAGGCTAAAAGCGAGATTTTAAAATTTGACACTGGCGCCATCTCGTGGTTAAAAAAACAATTAAGTTTGATTGCTGTCACAGATTAGTTGACATTGAGAATCGTCTAAATATTTCGGATGGTCACCATATTGGGTTTTTATATACATGGTAGGCCATAGAGCTATGTACTATTAGATGATGATAATTGCGTAGGTTCATTGTTCAAACGTTGGTTTCGATCGCATGATTAGGACACAAGAAATTAAACCTTAATTTTAAAATTTCGCACAGCCGACATCTTGAATTTATGTAAACAATTGAGCTGAATAGGATGTCAGTGTATTACAAGGTGCATACCATTTGATGTACCATGTGTGACGGCACTCGGATTGTTTAAATTCGAGAAAAGTCTATTTAAATACAACAACTTCGCTTGACCGCCATGTTCGTTTTGTAAAGAGGTTTTCGAGAGTCCCATCGTTACACTTCTATTAGTGCTTTTTTCCACCATACAAAACGTCTGGGTGATATCTGTAATAGTTTCGGAGATTTGGAATGCCGGTGAAATATTTCGCGCACTTGCCAAGTTGGATTGGTGAGATGTAATAAAATTTGAAGAGCACAGTCGGGGTTGGACAAAATAGTACTATGATCTTACCGAGTTTTGTTGAAATCGCTCCAGCAGTTTAGATTTTATTAGGGAGAGGAGCGAGGCGACGGTCACATGCAAACACACAAATACGAACACACACACGGACTCTATGTGATGTCATAGGCCTATCTTTCATAAATGTAAATAATAAAGGAAGCTTTCCAGTCGGTCAACACGAATGAATAGCTTTCATTATTAGAATTAAGCATCACTGAAAAATGGCTTCTATCACTACTAAATGAAAATAGGCTAACAAGTAAACGAAAAGCAGGAACGGGAGGTTTAATTTAGAAAAGAAATACTATTATTGGTCACAAAGGAGCTAAAGTTCCGCTTACACGTACCTTGATGCTCGGTACAGTTGGGAGTCGAGTTCCGACTGTAATGTTCCAGGGCTGTAACGTTCCACACGCTCGTTCTGAGTTCCAAGTTACAGTTCCGGAACGATACCGCAAGTCAGCTCGGGGCCGCGGTATGGCGTACGTTACGTAACGTGGAACACAGCGGTACGTAACGCATTTCAGTTCTGTTCCGTGTCCCTGATGATTAGTTTAGTCGTTTATTAATGTTAAGTTTTGACCAATTGAGTAGCTACAATTGAGATTTGGTAAAGATGGCGAAAAAATAAACATGACACTGAGGTGCCCTTTTCTAGTGCTACGTCTGTACAAAATGTCGTGTTTCAATTGATAAGGGGGAGCCGACATATACACACACAGATACCCAATGTTTCTTGAAGAAAAGTCCCTTAATACTAGCCACGTTCTTCTACTGGCAGTGATCTGTAAGAAAATCAGGCATTTTTAGTCTACTTTTGACATTTTGCAAAAATGAGGAAAAAGTATACTTATGAGATCGATCCGGGAAAATGTGTTTCTGTCTGGCTACCTGTCTGTCTGTCTGTCTGTCTATCTGTCTGGCTGGCTCTGTTTGTCCCCCCCCCCCCCTATCAACTCATAAACGGCTTCAGCAATCGAAACCATTTTTAGTATGAGTATAGATGAATACCGGAATATCTCAAGCCCGTATTTGAAAATGAAGTCAGTGCTACCAACTGCTGAAAAAAACGCACTAGAAATCTGAGCTCCATGTTGGATATCTTGCAAGGTATGCATGGGAGCTATTCCAAAATTGGCACACAAGTAGATAATGCTATTTCTGTTTAATTTCCAGGAGGCCATGCGTGACAATGTTGCCAAAATAATTTTAAGCTTTCTGATAGGTCAAGTTTTTAAATGCATATAACTTCTGCACTATCAATTGGATTTCAACCAAATTTTGTATGTAATATGTGGACATAAACAGATATGGCTGAGCGTATTCTTAAGAACCACCAGGGCTGCCAACTGTTAATAATTGCTCTCTCTATTTTTTATCCAAATACCAAAATATCAGAAAGTATGCAAGCCAACAGCTTTAAACTATGAACACGTTTAGTACCTTAAATTTTAGATTAATTTGGAGTAACTTATATAGTCAGTTCTACCAACATGATTCTAAGCCTGCTGATAGCACCAAATTTTAAATACATGTAACTCCTATACTATCAGTTGGATTTCAACCAAATTTCGCATGTGCTATGTGTACCATAACAGATATGACTATGCTTATTCTTAAGATGAATCAGGGCTGCCAACTGTTAATAAATGCTGTCTATATTTTTTTCCCCGAATATCAATAAATCAGAAAATATGCAAGCCAACAGCTCCATAATTTGCACACGTATAGCACCTGGCATTCTAGATAAATTTGGAGTAATCAATATAAGACAGTGCTACCAACATGATTCTATGCCTGCAGATAGGTTCAATTTTAAAAAACATGTAACTTGTATACTAAAAATGGATTTCATCCATAATTGGCACAACAAGATATCATAATATTTCAGATCATTTCTGACCAGCACGCTCAGACCCTGTTGCCAAACATGCTTTTACGCGTGCTGATAAATCCAGAGTCTAACTGCATGTAAAGTTCTTTGGAAGTCAACCAAATTGTGTATTCTGTACCTTAAGAGATGGAACGAAGATGTATATATTAAGTCGCCAGGGCTGCCAACTGTAGTGCTCTATTAGGCTACATTATACCAGGTATATTTCGAACTAATTAGACATTTCGATATTACCAACTTAATTTCGTCATTATTCTAGATAGGTTCATATACTGTAGATTAATCATTGGCATGAATCTTAATTTTAGGGAAGGTAGGCTCTTTAGTTCGTCACGGAACTTCTTGTTAGAGTTTTAATATGTGTTTGAAATTTGTTGCAAATGATTATTTTATCATATTTTCATACATCATGTTACGGTATGTTGATTTAGGCGTTCAATTTTCCATCCATCTTTATGGTGCACCATGTAAGGTTTAATACCAAGGGACTTTTTAGTGTTACGCTATACATTTATCTTGTGTCTTTGATATTTATCAATTCATTCATGTTGGCTGATGTTGTTGCTTGAGTCATCAGTCTTTTGACTGGTTAGATGCAGCTTTCCATGCCACCCTGTCCTGAGCTAAGCGGTTCATCTCTACATAGCTACCACACCCTACGTTCGAGGCAAACTGTTTAACATATTCTAATCTCGGTCTATCCTTACAGTTCTTGTCCTCGACCCTTCCTTCCATAACTAAGTTTGCTATTCCTGGATGTCTTAGTATGTGTCCTACCAACTTATCTCTTCTCTTCATTAGCAGTCGCCAGAAACATCTCTCCTCTCCCACTCGTCTTAATACCTCTTCGTTTGTAACCCTCTCTTCCCATCTGATCTTCATCATTCTCCTGTAAGACCACATTTCTAACGCTTCAAATCTCCTCTTTTCTGCTGCACCAATAGTCCAATTTTCACTTCCATAGAGTGCCACGCTCGATGCCAACTGATTCCTTTTCTGTAGAAATGCTTTCCTGGCCTGAGCCAACCTACTTTCTATATCCTCTATATCCTCTTTCCTCCAACCATCACTGGTTATTTTGTTTCCTAAGTAACTTAACAGAAGTCTTCTGAGATTCGGAGATATAGAATGCCAGTGAAATATTTCGCACAGCCACCATGTTGGATTGTTGAAAAGTAATAAAATTTGTAGGGCACGGTCGGGGTTGGCCAGAATAATACTATGACCTTACCAGTTGGCAGTCAAAGTGAAAGGTCGTGTTTTTCCCGAGCTCTCAGGTGTGCTGAAATGGGTTGTTCTCTGTAGTGTTATCGGGTGAGGATCGGACTGTGGTATGCGAAGGGTAGTCGGGATTTCCGGTGTTTGTGTGTGCGTACGGGACCTAGCAACTTGTGGTTCATAGCCCTAGTGATAGCTGCATTGCTAGTTATTGGTGGAGTGGAAGTGAATCCAGGGCCTGTTACTCCAACTGTGAATCAGGCAAATGATCCAGTGGCAGCTTTAAAGTGTTCGACGTGCAGTAAAACATTGAATAATGGTGTTGAATGTGGACTATGTGAGAAATGGTTTCACTTCGGCTGTATTAAGGTCAAGAAGGAGGATTGTGATGTCGGAAATTGGTTTTGTAAAGTATGTGATACACCGGACTGTTTGAGGGTGCAAATCAAAGCAAGGGATCAAATAATACAGGAACTTAGAGCAAAGCTTCGTGAATCAGAAGAAACGGTGAAGGATGTGACTGAACGGCTTTCTACTGGGATCAGTGTGGAAGAGGGCGTGCAGGAGCAAACTGAGGATGACGTTATCATAATGGGTGATTCAATGATACGATGGAGTGCGAATATCTCGAGGAAATCAGGTGCGAAAGTGCGGTGTTATCCGGGGATTAAAATTGACCAGCTTGCCCAACAAGTGGAACAATCAAATGAAGAGGACTGTGACAAAGTTAAAGTGTTGTTGCTACATGTTGGGACGAACGATTTGAAGAAGAGGGCTACAGCTGATTACATCATGGGGGAGCTCTACGAACTAGGCAGAAAAGCTAAAAGCAAGTTTCGAAATGCAAAAATTATAATGAGTGGCATTGTTCGGCGGGGAGATGTTCCATTAAGGCGAGTTAAGACTGTAAATGACCGCATGGACTGGGTATGTGCACAACTGGGCTTAGTGTACGTAGAAGCTGACTGCTGGATTGGTGGCCGTGACTTCGCCCGAGACGGGCTGCATCTAAATCGACGGGGTGCTTTAAACCTAGGGAGCCTACATGACAGGGTCATCGGTTCGTGCCGGCTTTTGTGAGGAGGAGCAGGTCCAGAGGTTGCCAGCCGATGGGAACAGAAGGAGCAATTTCGAGATATTCGCTGCGAAGGTAAGACTCTAAGATTACTGCAGGTTAATTGTCAGAGTTTAGGAAATAAATTAATTGAATTTTGGAATCTTGTAGAGACGTATTCTCCGGACATTGTCATTGCAACTGAATCTTGGTTATATGAGGACATAAATAGTAGCGAAATAATTCAAGGCACCTACGAAATGTACAGAAGGGATCGGGGGAAGCGAGGTGGTGGGCTATTTATTTGTGTGCGCAAAAATATAGGTAGTTTCTTAAAGTGGGCTGATATGGATCATGAAATGTTATGTGTACAAATTTCGGATAAAGGAAATAAATTCCCTCTTCAGGTGATAGGGGCGTATAGAGCACCGAAAGATAACTTTTCTCTCCTCGAAACACTGTATGATAAAACTTGTACGGGTAATGCTTTGAAAAAGAGCATAATAATTGCTGGAGATTTAAACCTCCCCAAAGTAGACTGGTCTGGTGAGTCAACCAGCTGTAGTCAAGCTCAGAGCGCTGCAAATAAATTCTTAAGGGAGGGGGGATTTTCCCAAGTAGTTGACTTCCCAACTAGAGACAATAATACCTGAGTTGTTTATCTCGTAAGGCCTGTAGAGCTGTATATTAACTGTCTGAAAGTACCAGGAATTAGTGACCATTCTGGGGTTGAATTAAATATTAGATATGGTGACATTACAAAATTAGACTCTCTTGTAGCAAAAAAGATCATATTCCAGTATCGCAGAGCGGATCAGGGCAAGTTTCAGGGGTATTTGAATGAGCTATTTGTAGGATGGGCATCGGAAGGAAATCACATTAATATCCTGTGGACTAACATTTTGAAAATTTTAAATAGCGCTGTTGATAAATTTGTCCAATTTAAATTGCTGAAACAAAACCCAGATCCTGAGTATTACACACGAGAAATTAGGAGTCTAAAACGGAAAATTAAGAAAGTATACAATAAAAGACATGATAGTGACAAGAGTATGTTGAAATTTAAGTCCTTATCAAGAGAGCTCTTCTTAAAAAAGAGGGCTGCTCATGACAGTTATATGCAAGGTTTACTTGGTTCGGGAGTTGATGGGTGGAAAAAAAATTACAGTTATGTTAGGAGAAGAAAGGGAAATCCAAATAATTTGTCGATGATAATGTCCGGTGACGGTAAATTAATTACTGAGAAACAGGCCATTGCTAATGAATTAAATGTCTTTTACGGTAGTGTGTTCAATAAATCCAATAGCTGTGTGTTGGACCTTAACGACGAATCAGGGGCTCCCCTGTTCCGAATAAACCAGTCAGCAATTGTAAAGCTAATACAAAAACTACGTTTCAATGTATCAAAGGGTCCTGATAATATTGTTAGTGAAGTACTTAAACTAGGGGGTAGGGCCGTGGCACGATACTTGGAGGTGATGTTTAATGTGTCCATAAACAATGCGCAAATCCCAGATGACTGGAAAAGTGCTACGGTAGTCCCAATATTTAAGGGAGGGAGCAGACTTGAATTGGGCAACTACAGACCGGTTAGCCTTACGTCCATCGTTTGTAAACAGATGGAGCATCTCATTTGCGACTACTTGAGGGAACAGTGGGAAACATTATCATGGTTTAATGATAGGCAACATAGATTTCAGAAAGGTTACTCATGTGAGAGTCAGATGCTATCCCTTTTTCAAGACATTAGCGAATCGTTAGACCATGGAGTTTCAGTCGACGCCGTGGTTATAGATTTTGCGAAGGCATTTGATGTCGTACCGCATGACATGCTACTCCATAAATTAGCTTCGACGAAGATTGATAGAAGAGTAATTTTATGGATCCAAGAATTTTTGACGGGTCGTTCACAGAAAGTGAAAGTCGAAGGCATATTCTCGGATGAAATTACCGTAACGTCGGGTATCCCTCAGGGCAGCGTAATCGGAACTTTGTTATTTTTGGCGTTTATAAATGACTTACCAAATGGGATTCGCAGTGACTGTCGATTGTTTGCGGATGATTGTGTAATATATCGAAAGATACATGACTCACAAGACAATGCAGTGCTTCAAGAGGACCTGAACCTGGTCTATAAGTGGGCGATTGAAAATAAAATGAAAATAAACACAAGAAAATGTAGTCTCTTAAAAATAGGGAAAGTGCGGAGGCAGGATTTTCAATATAACATTGGCTCGGAAATACTTGTAGAAGAAGATTCTTGCAAATATTTGGGCGTTCACGTAAGGAATGATATGAAATGGAGTAGTCATGTAGGATGTGTAGTTTCAAAAGCTTACAAATCCCTGCACTTTGTAATGAGGGTATTAAAAGGAAGTAGTACCTCTGCTAAAGAATTAGGCTATTTGTCACTTGTAAGACCTATTCTGGAATATGCTTTGGAGGTTTGGGATCCATATCAAGTAGGGCTCATCAATGAGTTGGAAATGGTACAAAGAAAGGCCGCTAGATTTGTGCTCAGTGACTTTAATCCCAGGAGCAGTGTGAGCCGTATGTTAAATAAACTTGGGTGGGAATCACTGGAGGCTAGAAGGATGAAATCTAGACTCTGCGCTATGTACAACACGTATACAAATCAACCAGCATGGGGTGAGCTTAGCAAACGATTGGGAAAGCCCACTTACATGGGTAGGAGCGATCATCCTTTCAAAGTTAAGGGCCGACCACAGCGAACAAATTAAGGTAAATATTCTTTTGTAAACCGTGCCATTGATAACTGGAACTCTCTACCTGCCGCAGTCTTAGAACCTTTTCCCAAACATATAGGTGTGTTTAAGAAAAGACTGACTATTTGTGTAAATACTCCAGTTTAATTGTTGTATAATTGTTCTTGAATTGTTATGTATAATTATTTATTTGTTATGTGTATCCAATTTGCCACCGGGGGACACACCCCCCAATGCAAATAAATGAATGAATGAATTAAATTGAGATCTATCCAGCCACTTAGATTTTAATAGTGGGAGTTGGGGGCAAACACACCGACACACACGGACAAAAGGTGATCTCATAAGCCTATTTTTTCATAAATAGAAATAGGCTAAAAACGAGATTTTAAAATTGACACTGGCGCCATTTCGTGGTTAAGAAAACAATTAAGTTTGATTGCTGTCACAGATTAGTTTACATTGAGAATCGTCTAAATATTTCAGAAGGTCACCATATTGGATTTTATATGCATTGTAGGCCATAGAGCTATGTACTATTAGATGATGATTATTGCGTAGGTGCATTGTTCAAACGTTGGTTTCGATCGCGTGATTACGACACAAGAAATTAAACCTTAATTTTAAAATTTCGCACAGCCGCCATCTTGAAGTTATGTAAGCAATTGAGCTGAATAGGATGTCAGTGCATTACAAGGTGTATACCATTTGCTGTACCATGTGTGACGGCGCTCGGATGGTTTAAATTCGAGAAAAGTCTATTTAAATACAACAACTTCGCTTGACCGCCATGTTCGTTTTGTAAAGAGGTTTTCGAGAGTCCCATCGTTACACTTCTATTAGTGCTTTTTTCCACCATACAAAACGTCAAGGTGATATCTGTAATAGTTCCGGAGATATGAAATGCCGCTGAAATATTTCGCACAGTTGCCATGTTGGATTGGTGAGATGTAATAAAATTTGAAGAGCACAGTCGGGTCGGACAAAATAGTACAATGACCTTACCGAGTTTCGTTGAAATCGATCTAGCAGTTTAGATTTTATTAGGGAAGGGAGCGAGGCAACGGACACATGCAAACACACACATACGTACACACACATGGACTATATGTGATGTCATAGGCCTATCTTTCTTAAATGTACATAGTAAAGGAAGCTTTTCAGTCGGTCAACACGACTGAATAGCTTTCATTATTAGAATTAAGCATCACTGAAAAATGGCTTCTATCACTACTAAATGAAAATAGGCTAACAAGTAAACGAAAAGCAAGAACGGGAGGTTTAATTTAGAAGAGAAATACTATTATTGGTCACAAAGGAGCTAAAGTTCCGCTAACACGTACCTTGATGCTCGGTACAGTTAGGAGGCGAGTTCCGACTGTACCGTTCCATACGTAACGTTCCGCTAACACGTACCTTGATGATCGGTACAGTTGGGAGTGAGTTCTGACTGTACCGTTCCAGGGCTGTAACGTTCCACTTGCTCGTACCGAGTTCCAAGTTACAGTTACGGAACGATACCGCAAGCCAGCTCGGGGCCGCGGTATGGCATACACAGCGGTACGTAACGCATTTCAGTTCTGTTCCGGGTCCCTGATGAATAGTTTAGTCGTTTATTAATGTTAAGTTTTGACCAATTGAGTAGCCACAATTGAGATTTGGTAAAGATGGCGGCAAAATAAACATGACACTGAGGTGCCCTTTTCTAGTGCTACCTCTGGACCAAATTTCTTGTTTCAATTGAAAGGGGGGAGCACACATATGCTCACACAGACACACAATGTTTCTTGAAAAAAGTCCCTTAATACTAGCCACGTTCTTCCACTGGCAGTGGTCTGTAGGAAAATCAGGCATTTTTAGAGTCTTAATATGTGTTTGAAATTTGTTGCAAATGATTATTTTATCATATTTTCATATATCATGTTACGGTATGTTGATTTAGGCGTTCAATTTTCCATCCTTCTTTATGGTGCACCATATAAGGTTTAATACCAAGGGACCTTTTAGTGTTACGCTATACATTTATCTTGTGTCTTTGATATTTATCAATTCATTCATATCGTCTGATGTTGTTGTTTGAGTCTTCAGTCTTTTGACTGGTTTTATCCCGCTCTCCATGCCTCCCTGTCCTGAGCTAGGCGTTTCATCTCTACATAGCTACCACACCCTACATTCGAGGGAAACTAACATATTCTAATCTCGGTCTACCCTACAGTTCTTGTCCTCGACCCTTCCTTCCATAACTAAGTTTGCTATTCCTGGGTGTCTTAGTAAGTGTCCTACCAACCTATCTCTTCTCTTCATTAGCAGTCGCCAGAAACATCTCTCCTCTCGCACTCGTCTTAATACCTCTTCGTTTGTAACCCTATCTACCCATCTGATCTTCATCATTCTCCTGTAACACCACATTTCAAACGCTTCAAATCTCCTCTTTTCTGCTGCACCAATAGTCCAATTTTCACTTCCATAGAGCCCACGCTCGATGCCTACAGATTTCTTTTCTGTAGAAACGCTTTTCTTGCCTGATTATATCCTCTTTCCTCCGTCCATTACTGGTTATTTTGCTTCCTAAGTAACAGAAGTCTTCTGAGGTATAAAATGCCAGTGAAATATTTCGCACAGCCACCATGTTGGATTTTTGAAACGTAATAAAATTTGTAGGGCACGGTTAGGGTCGGCCAGAATAGTACTATGACCTTACCGAATTTAATTGAAATCTATCCAGCCACTTATATTTTATTAGTGGGGGGGGGGCACACACACGGACGTACACACACGGATGAAAGGTGATCCCATAAGCCTATTTTTTCATAAATAGAAATAGGCTAAAAGCGAGATTTTAAAATTTGACGCTGGCGCCATTTCGTGGTTAAGAAAACAATTAAGTTTGATTGCTGTCACAGATTAGTTGACATTGAGAATCGTCTAAATATTTCCGATGGCCACCATATTGGATTTTTATATACTTTGTAGGCCATAGAGCTATGTACTATTAGATGATTATTGCGTAGGTTCATTGTTCAAACGTTGGTTTTGATCGCATGATTAGGACACAAGAAATTAAACCTTAATTTTAAAATTTCGCACAGCCGCCATCTTGATGTTATGTAAACAATTGAGCTGAATAGGATGTCAGTGCATTACAAGGTGTATACCATTTGCTGTACCATGTGTGACGGCGCTCGTTTGGTTTAAATGCGAGGAAAGGCTATTTAAATACAACAACTTCGCTTGGCCGCCATTGTGAAGAAAGTGAACTAAAGCTCTTTCGAGCAATCTACTTCCTGTAGAAAATAGACAGTGTTTTGATTTAGAAAATAGACAGTGTTTTGATTTACATAGTTTTGATTTTGTTATCTTTGAGTGTAGTGTCTTTGGAATGTCTTTGGATGCGATGTTGAGTTGTGTTAATGAAATATTGATTACTGTATATTAAAATGATTTGGTATGGTATATAACTGGCGACCGTGACAGGACTACTGGCAATCTCAACATCAAATAAAACAGAACAACGATGACCGAACGTCGAGTATTACGCGGCGTATTTACACGTGAGGTAAACAAGCTTGAAGAACTGTTGGCGCTTGCTGGTGGTGACCACGTGGAGATTCGTAGCAGATATGCTTCACTTGTGGAACGCTACGAGAAGTTAAAACGTCTAGATGATGAAGTTTACAATGAGCTGCTGCTAAAGGAAGACCTTGAAGACATCGTGCTTGAAACAGAGATCAACAATTGCAGTCAGTACGACTTGAAATATTTTAAGGTTAGGGAAAAGGTGCAGGCCTTACAAGTTGGAGATCAAGCCGTTTCTGAAGCTAAAATGAGTAACTGTTCACGTACTTCTAATCAGAGACTACTAAGATTACCGAAACTAGAACTGAAAAAATTTGACGGAAACGTGAAGTGCTGGATTGGGTTTTGGGCGCAATTTACTAAAATACATGAAGATAGCAGCCTAAAAGATGAAGATAAATTTGTTTATTTGATTCAGTGTATGGAACCTGGTTCGTGTGCTCAGAAGTTGGTAGAAAACTTTCCTCCTTCAAAGGAAAACTACAAAAAGGCTATAGAATTGTTGAAGTCTAGGTATGGGAAGGATGAGTTGCTCATTGAGTACGGTACTATGTTAGGGAACTTTTATCCTTGGTGTTAAAGAAGGATAGTTTAAGATCCATAGCCCAACTGTATGACAGTCTGGAGGGACAGTTGAGAGCACTTGATTCCTTGGGAGTAACAAAGGAGAAATATGCTGCAATGTTATTTCCACTAGTAGAGAGTGCCTTGCCAGAGGTTATATTTATAACTTGGGACAGGTATCGTGTATCAAAAGAAACGTCTACCAAGGAACCTGACTGTTGCTTGAGTGAATTGTTAGCCTTCTTAAAGACTGAGGTAGAAGGTGAAGAACGGCTTAAGCCAAGACATAGTTCTTTTGAAGTTAACGAGAGGACGGATCGAGTTAAGCAAGATGATAGGACCAAGACTAAGAATAGGGACATACCTTCAGCGGCTTCTTTAATTTCAATAGAGGATGTTTCAGTTAGTAAGGGAAACAGAAATAACAAAGATACGGCTTGTATATTCTGTGGCAGAACCTCACATCTTTCTCAAGACTGTGCTGTAGCTATTGATTATTCTCAAGAAGAACGCCAAGTAACGTTAAAGAAAAAGGGAGCTTGTTTTAGGTGTCTACGACCGGGACATGTCAGTGTTAAGTGTAAGATGTTTGTGAAGTGCCCATTTTGCAAGGGGAAACATTACGCTTTGATGTGTGCGAAAACAGACTCAGATGAACCAAAAGGTAATTCGGTTCCAAAAACAGTTAGCATGATGGCAGGTAGTAATAAAGGACATGTGACCTATCTGCAGACTTTAGTTGCTAGAGTAGTTGTTGGTGGATCCACGCACAGAGTAAGAGTTCTGTGGGACAGTGGATCGCAGAGAAGCTACATAAAGAAGTCTTGTGCTAAGAAATTAGAGTTGGAACAAACTGGAAAGGTAACACTAAGTCAAGAATTATTTGGAGGTAGGAAAACATCACCTGTTTGTTTCGAGTCCTATCAAATAACTTTGCTGGGTATGAACGAGGAAAACAGATGTGAGGTTGCAGTGTTAGGCTCTGATAGTATCTGTGGAGGTGCTCCCCTAGTTGATGCTGACTTGTTTAATTTACTGAGGGACAAGGGAGTTGAACTTAGTGATGTTGGCCAAGATAATGGTGGCAACAGTACTGACATTCAGGTATTGTTAGGAGCTGACGTGTGGGCTCAGATAATCACGCCAGACTTTCTACATGTAAACAAGAGTCTAGTAGCTGTGAGAACTTGTTTAGGGTGGACACTTATGGGCTCTTCTGAGATCACTTCAACTACTGCCTCGTCTTACACTCTACTTACTTTAACTCAATCAACAAGAGTGGCGGATTTGTGGGAAATTGAGACTTTGGGTATAAAAGATCCTGGCGAACAGATAAAAAGGAAGAAAGGGAACAAGACGTTCAGATGTCTTCGATAGGACTGTGAAGAGAGAAGAGGAATCTGGGCGCTACATTGTCAAACTACCCTGGATTGATGGTTGTACTTCTCTGGAAACGAATCGTGAAATTTCTCAGAAACGATTATTGAACACTTCAAGAAAGTTACGAGGGATGCAGAAATTTCAGGATTATGATGAGGTGTTACAGGAATGGGTAAACAAAGAGATTATCGAAGGTGTTGAAAACGAGGTTTTGGATGGACCTACACATTATTTGCCTCATAGAGCTGTGCTGAAAGATGGTAGCACTACAAAGATAAGGCCGGTGTTCGATGCTTCCAACAAAGACAGAAATGGTCATTCCTTGAATGATTGCCTCGAGCCCGGACCCAACCTCATCGACCTTGTTCCATCAGTGCTGACCAATTTTTGAACCTATCCTATAAGTCTAATAGCTGATATAGAGAAGGCATTCCTGCAGATTATAATTGATCCTGAAGACAGGGATATGCTCCGTTTTCTCTGGTGGGATAATGATAAGATTACCACTTTTCGACATTGCCGGGTGGATTTTGGTGTTTGTTCCAGTCCCTTCCTATTGGTTTCTGTACTGAACAACCTTCTGGAAGAGCCCCCAACTCATTTGAAGGAAGTAGCTACAAAAATGAAACCTGCATTTTATGTGGACAACTGTCTTACTGGAGTCGATTCAAAAGAAGAAATTGGACCCTTTATTTTAAAAGGCACAAGAATTGATGTTATCCGCAGGTTTCAATTTGAGGGGATGGGTGAATTCCTTTGATTGTGGTGTTGGTAAAACTGAGAATGTCTTAGGACTTCGTTGGTATTGCGACGTAGATGAACTTGGATGTAACTTCAGCCCGACTACCGGTTTAGTAACCCGAAGAGTGGTACTATCCAGCGTGCAAAAAATATTTGATCCGATTGGATTTTCAGCCCCAGTAACTCTGATTCCCAAGCTCATTCTGCAGAAGACATGGCAGAAAAGTATAGGATGGGATGAGGTTTTACCAGGAGACATTTGTGAGGAATTCTGTCGATGGACTCAGCAGTTGCAATACCTACATGACTGTCGGATACCTAGAAGGATTTTCCTGAATGACAACAGCACTTTGCATGTATTTGTGGACGCTAGCAAAAGAGCGTTTGGTTGTTGCATATTTCTGAGAACGGAAGAAGAAGGTAAGATCAAACTGAGTCTTCTGATGGCTAAATCTAGAGTGGCGCCTCTCAAAGAACTGACACTACCCCGCCTTGAACTGATGGGAGGGCTCCTTGGAGTTAGAATGTCTCGGTTGAGCCTTCGATGCCTACACCGGAATGACATACACACAGTGTTTTGGTCGGATTCAACAGTAGTCTTGGCTTGGATTGCTAATAAAGGGCTGTAGTCGGTGTTCGTAGATGATCGGGTAAAGGAAATTCATGAGTACAGTAAGGCTAGTTCATGGAGACACATAACGGGCACCCTCAATCCAGCAGATCTCCTGTCTAGAGGGTGTTCACCAACACAACTTTGGAGATCCAGATGGTGGGAGGGTCCGTCTTGGCTTAAATGTAAAGAAGAAGAATGGGTATTTAATCGTCCTGAACCATTGTTGGAAGAAGTCAACAGGGAAAGGAGGAAAACAGTTGTAGCTGCTAAGAACACTGTTGTGGAAACTATTTTACTGCAATTAAGTTCACGTTTCTCTGCATACATCAAAATCGTTAGGACCATTGCTTGGATTTTGAGATTGAAACAAAGGAATCGTAGAGACCACGTATCAACGGAAATTGATAGCGAAGAGTTTCTCAATGCAGAGAAGAAACTGTACTTCCTTATCCAGAAGGAAACGCTTTATGAAGAAGAGAGAAAAGAACAATTGAAGAATCTGGAGGTGTTTACAGACGATGAAGGAATTCTACACATGAAGTCAAGAGTCGTTGATTCTGACGACACTCCTGAGTATACCTATCCAGTTGTACTTCCATCAAAACATGTGATGGTTGAAAGAATGATTGAACAATTTCATCGATTCCATAACCATACTGGGACGCACACACTGCTTGTTTTGTTGCGCCAAAGGGTTTAGATAATTAGAGGAAGAAGGACGGTGGCAGCAGTTGTTCGGAAATGCGTGATCTGTCGTCGTAACTCTGCTAAGGGTTTTGAGGTACCTTTTCCTCCGTTGCCACAGGATCGAATCAAGGCATCGAGTGTTTTCCAGATCACGGGCACAGACTTGGCCGGCCCTGTGTTTCTACGAGGAGGAGAAAAGGGATGGATTGTGATATTCACTTGTGCAGTTTATCGGGCTGTACATCTGGAATTGATCACTTCACTTAGTACAGTAGTGTATATCCAAGCACTACGCCGATTTGTGGCAAGAAGAGGAAGAGTGAATACCATGTATTCGGACAATGGGACGAATTTCACCGGACTTCGCAGAACCATGCAGCAATTGGATTGGACTGAAATAGAGAGGATGTGCAGCCTTCTGAAGATTAAATGGAAGCTGAACCCTCCCACTGCAGCCTGGTGGGGAGGATTCTGGGAAAGGTTGATTAAGATTCTAAAGGATTTGCTTCGCCGTAATTTGGGTAAAGCTTGCCTAAATTATGAGGAAATGTGTACTCTTCTGTGCGATTGTGAGAACCTGTTGAACAATCGACCTTTGACTTATCTTTCTGAAGAAGATGAACTCAAGCCACTCAGACCCTCCATGTTCCTACAGAGCCTAGAGGGTAATGATGTAACCGACTTAGACCAAATTCAAACCAGCAGTTTAAACGACAGATGGCGTTATCTACAAGCTGTTCGGGAGAGCCTGAGAAATCGCTTCAAAAAAGAATACCTGGGATTTCTCCGATCACGGAGCAAAAAGCAACAGGGATCCATACAAGTAGGAGACATAGTACTGGTGGAGAGCGACAACAAGAAACGTATCAACTGGCCCTTAGGGAGAGTGGTGGAGCTGTTACCTGGAAGAGACAATGTGACTCGTCTGGTTAAAATTAAGAAAGCAACTGGCATTCTACTTCGTCCAGTACAGCGACTTTATTCGTTAGAGATAAACTGTCTTAACAAAGGTGATTCTATCAACACTTCACAACACCGACTAAGTGAGCCGGTCCTTAATGAAGATATTCCCTGCAGTAACTCAGGAACTGAAAAGGAGAGTGAATTCAAGACTCGTTGTGGTAGAACTGTTAGGCAACTCAAGAAACTAGACTTATAGTGGTTCACATTCCTGAGCTCAATGTTCAACTATAATTTTAGAATGTTTACTTCAGTGTATGAGTGTGTGTTGCAAAACTACCTTTTGCAAGGTGGGAGAATGTGGAGAAAGTGAACTAAAGCTCTTTCGAGCAATCTACTTCCTGTAGAAAATAGACAGTGTTTTGATTTAGAAAATAGACAGTGTTTTGATTTAAATAGTGTTGATTTTGTTTTCTTTGAGTGTAGTGTCTTTGGAATGTCTTTGGATGCGATGTTGAGTAGTGTTAATAAAATATTGATTACTGTATATTAAAATGATTTGGTATGGTATAGCCATGTTCGTTTTGTAAAGAGGTTTTTGAGAGTCCCATCGTTACACTTCTATTAGTGCTTTTTTCCTTCATACAAAACGTCAGGATGATATCTGTAATAGTTTCGGAGATATGGAATGCCGGTGAAATATTTCGCACAGTTGCCATGTTGGATTGGTGAGATGTAATAAAATTTGAAGAGCACAGTCGGAGTTGGACAAAATAGTACTATGACCATACCGAGTTTCGTTGAAATCGCTCCAGCAGTTTAGATTTTATTAGGGAGGGGAGCGACGGACAAATGCAAACACACACATACGTACACACACACGGACTATATGTGATGTCATAGGTCTATCTTTCATAAATGTAAATAATAAAGGAAGCTTTTCAGTCGGTCAACACGACTGAATAGCCTTCATTATTAGAATTAAGCATCACTGAAAAATGGCTTCTATCACTACTAAATGAAAATAGGCTAACAAGTAAACGAAAAGCAAGAACGGGAGGTTTAATTTAGAAAAGAAATACTATTATTGGTCACAAAGGAGCTAAAGTTTGCTGTGTAGGTTACACTCTGCCTTATATGGCAACACTGCGAGAAGGTGAGTTGGATTCCCATCTAAGCCATCTTAGATTGGTTTTCCGTGGTTTCCCACTTCTACTCCAGGAAAATGCGTGGATAGTTCCTAAGTCAAGGCCACGGCCTACTCCTTCCCAAGCCATGCCATCATTACAAATATACACGTTACTACAGACATCACAATTACAAAGTTTAGACCTATCAGACAAATTCCATAAAGACCTCAACTACATGGACCGATGAACAATAACCTATGTTCCAAACCTCTATATGGAGCAACAATAAATATTTCGAATCAATGGGATCCATCGTATTGTTTTCAGGAAACATATTTCTAACGTAGGCTACAGTATGACCGCGATCGAAACGAGCAACGTGCCTTGCCCTGTCTGATGCGGCACGCACTCAGACTGAAATCAGTATTTTTATTTTTATTTTTATTGATATTTCAAGAAGTAATTATCCTATGTTTGAATAAATAATTTGCCTGGAATTGCATATGGCATCGTTCAAACTGGGATAGTTGTTGACGCAGAAAAAAGGATTTTTTTCATCAGGGTTCTAGGTAGGACAGTAGATAATGAAAAATACCCTTAGGCTAGATGGAGTATTTCGATAGCATGAAAGAAATGCCCCTAGATTAGATAACAGGTATGTAATTGATGTAGTTGTTGTGTAATTAGGCTATTATGTGACAGTTTGTAACAACCAGCGTAACAGTGTAATAAACGCAGTGTTACAATTGCCGTGGTAACTAAATAGACTGTGTAATAGCCGTAATAGTCTACGTAAAAATTCGGTGCAATAGCCATAATGGTTTTAATAGCTAATGGACAGTAGTTCCGGTAACAGTCCTGTAATAGTCTGTAGGCCTACATACATTTTGGGAAATGCTGCTGTACTGTTACAGGCTCTGTACCGTTCCACTTTCCGTTGGAACATGAGAACCTGGAACGTTACGCATTGATACCGGGTGGCTGGTTGGTATAACCTGGAACGGTACACAGTGTAACCGGGTACTGGTGGAAACGTTACTCTATTTCGATAACCTAGAACGGTACGCAGAGTAACTTTCCAACTGGTAACGCTGAGGAATCGTTCCAGTCATGTACCGTTCCATACGTAACGTTCCGCTAACACGTACCTTGATGCTCGGTACAGTTGGGAGTCGAGTTCCGACTGTACCGTTCCAGCGCTGTAACGTTCCACATGCTCGTACTGAGTTCCAAGTTACAGTTCCGGAACGATACCGCAAGCCAGCTCGGGGCCGCGGTATGGCATACGTAACGTAACGTGGAACACAGCGTTACGTAACGCATTTCAGTTCTGTTCCGGGTCCCTGCGTACAACCACACTGGTTAAGTTTTACAAAAGTTAGTCCTCCACTCCACGGAACATCGGAGCGACTTCCGCGTGCAACCGTACTCGTTAAGTTCTACACAGATAGTCCTCGTTCCACGCCGCGCCGAACGAAATATGCCCACGTCGCATCCCCACTCCAGTCCCAACTTCCAGCTTACGCGGTCTCCACTGATTGGCTGAGCACGCCGCTACTTCCCCTCCTCTGGTTCATTACACACGGCGCGCGAATGAAGAAGTCGATTTCCGTTCCAACCATTCGCCTTTTCTTGACGCTGCGACCCAAGCTTGCGTAATACTTCTCGACAGGAATCAGCTTGTATTTGAATTCCCAGTGAGTCATGTCTCTCAATATATCCTAACTGACGAAAACTCCGTAAAATTCCGTAATCACATAACTTTCTATGATATTGTCGTTCGTAATAATTTGCTTGATAGCGTTTTCTAAGACATAGAAAACCTATCTGTATGCTTATAATTTTTATAAAATGCTCCGAAAATATCTTAATAATAATTATAATAAATTAATAATAATAATAAATTAACATGAAAAATTCTCTTGGCTGAACAATTTGCCGCGTAAATAAATATAGAATGGCTTCCTACTGACTTATGCCAGTTGCATAAAAAAAACTCGAAAAACACGTTACATATTCGCCTCGGATCATCGGATGATTTACCGTGACGACGGTCCATTATCCGATTATCCCAGACACGTTAATAAACCCCATCCAAAATACATATTACATAAATGAGATCACCCTAAATTACAGATATATACACTCATAATTTTTCTTCACGCACTTTGCGTCAAAGTTTGTTGTCACTATGGATTGCATTTTGCAACCAGTCCAATGTTTTACATATAGAATAGTGTTCCACGGATATTTCCGCCTCTCAAATTTCTCTATGTTGGAGAAATAGACATAATTAATGTGTGAGCACTATGTATTTATGATGTCATACCACACGAATTGAAGGTGTTCTGATATATTTATATCTCCATAGAACTTCCTAATTTCACTGGAGGTCCCTTCCTTATGGTGAAATTTAATCTCACTTATCACTGAGCACACGATCACACTATTGTGGCAGCGCCTCGTGACCATAATACTTAATCTCTCTTTAAAGTAGATTAAATTAATATTGACTTCTGAAAAAAAAACCAGTAAATGCGCATTACATATAACACCAAATATTTCTGTGCCGTAATCGCCCTGTCTTGTTAAGTTCCCGTAGACCATATTCTACTTAATACTAGTTCTCAACACAGACCATTTCTCCTCACACAAATAATACCTTTGTACAAATTACCTTAAATTACACACTTACAAATCTTACATGGCGAGGCCGTAAACAGAAATCACGTGTGCTGATATGTATGAGTTTCATGAAGGACTGTCTCGCCTTCTGATGGCCCATCTTTTGCCTCGTGGACGCCTTAAGCAAAAATACCCTGATCAAGCGCTCACCCATCTCTTGGAGGAAAATGGGAATTCACCAGCGCTACCAAATTCTGGCCTTGGTGTATCGAGACATTTTAGTGCTCAAGAGCATCCGACAATCCCGTCATATTTCCCTGTACCTTAAAAACTCTCAATTACTGACATACTACCCCCCCCTGTGTGACTTCTGATACGCCTGCCTGGAAGACCAACTCCTCCCACGCACCAAATACCACACTTACTCATTTGATAGGCTGGCTCGCCAGCTAAACACACTCACTTTATGACACATACTTTCGGAGACTATGTATATTATACGTCCCGTATAATCTGTTTCCCTCACTATTCTCCAGCACATATGCTGTTTTTCCAATACGTTTGGAAACTATAAATGTTTCTGCGTCACCTGCTTCCAACCTTGCAAGTGGCTCCCTTAAATGAACGTCATCAGGTTGCTCTACCTAGCATATTTCTCAGTGTATGTAACGATGCCCAGTTGCTACTGTCCACACATGCTATCCCTACTTTCCTCTGGTGTAACACCTCTACTCGACACTCTATGACCTAAAAATATCACTTCTGACTGACAGAATGACGACTTAGACAGCTTCAAAGTGAACCCTGCCTGATCTAACTTCTGAAAAACTATATCTAAATGACGTAGATGCTCCTCAAAACTGCGTGAACTAATTACCATATCATCTATGTAAATGGTTACAAACTCTCCTGTGTCATCCCCTAATGCGATGTTTAAAGCCTGAGCCATTTTTATGAGATATATAAGTTACTCCTTTGTGCCATTTTTATCTGACGTGATCAATGCACGCCTTTGTGAAACCTTTGGCTGTGAAGCTATTAATAGCCCTCTGATGTCTTAATACCATATATGGACATATCTGCATCTTGTCCCCTTATTGGCCAGTGATTTATATTTTGGAAGGGGTCGTGACCAATCAAATTTTAGCACGCAGTTACCTTTGTGTTGCGTCGTCATTTGCTTTGTTTCGAGGCATTTCTTCCTTGCAGCCAAGTAGGCTAGACGTATTCCGATATTCTAGGTGTCTGTATGTCGTAATCAGTAATTGTTTTACTGTAGTTCAGTTTCATATTTCGGCAATTTAAAACTCTTATTCTGTGTTAGTTTTCTTTTGTCGCGTGTACTTGACCCCTCCCGATATTTTCCCTCCGCCCTTTGTGTGCGTGTAATTGCTGGTGAGTTTTTGTTTTGTATGATAGTGTTATTTTCATTTATTTTGATAACGTAGTTTTTGTACTTTAAGGGTTGAAAGTCATGTATGTGGGCTTGTCTTCGCTTTACTCTGGTGTGCTTGACGGTGGTTTGCCTACCTTGTAGGGGACACCTTTGGGTCTGTCATCCAGAGTGCATCTTATCGTAGAACAACATAACGGGATTGGAGATTATTTTTCTTGCTTCCCGTAATGCTTTGTTCTTTATCTTAAAGAGTTCACAAAAGGAGGTCTCACTTTGCTATTTTGCTGGTGACCTAACCTGTGATATTCTTGTGTCTGTGAATGCCCATATTTTGCGCATCACATATTTTCGTCGTCTTTGTGTGCCCTTATCTCCTACGCATACTTTCAATTTTTAAAGTATATTTTTGACTTTGCCGATAATTTAATGTAATTTTTTCTTTTGTCTAAATTCCTATTTTTCTCGTAACTCACTAGATCTTACATGTGCCTCCGCGTCTTTCTTCCTCATTCCTCCCCTCCCTCTCACCCCTCTCCACCCCGTTCTGAACCATTGTACCCCCCCCTCCTATTTTGTTCATCCCTTTTGACACGCTTTGTCTAATTTTTTAGAACGTATCTTGACTTCGTAGAGTGTAGTCGTTTCTGAGTTTTGTCTTTTTTATTTAATTGCGACATACTTACATTTAGTCATCGTTTCATCTTGCCTTGAACACGTTACCTTAACTTATCTTATTTTATTTCATTTTAATATAATTTAATTTAGTATATTTTCGATTTTCTTCCTAATTTGTATTTTTTCTTGCGGTAAATTAATTTTGTGTTTAATTTGTTGGTCATTTCTCTTCTTGCTTTTAATATCTCTGGGATCGTTGTACATTGTGGTTCTTATTTAAATACATTTTATCTTTGCCTAAGTATCTCTGCTTTTGCGTCACGCCTTATTTTAATTTTAGTTACCTTCTTCGAGTTTTGTCTGGTTTTTACTACATTTTGGTTTGTCGGTCTTATTAGCGTACTTGTGACGTTAATACGACCTACACGGCCTCTGATTTAAATTTGTTCATCTTTGGATTTTACTGTAGTTTAATTTTAATTAGCTTTCCCCCTTTCTTTTGGGATTGCTTTCTGGTTTGCCTTTTAAAATTTGGGCCCAGCGAAAGCCAAACAAGACTGCGATCTCCCCGTTTTTCTTTCTTCTATTTTATTTTTATTTTATATTTCTTCGGGGATAGGGGAAGAGCTTCAGCTACGTTTCCACTGACGTCTGCTGCGTACGTAAGTATATGTTTATTTCTATTACTCCATCTTAAGTTGCGTACAAATGGATTTCAGAGCGTGGTTTTGAGACAAAATCACCTTTCTAATTTAACAATTTTTTTCCAGCTGATCGTTCCTGAGACTTCGAGCTGAATTGCATTGTGAAACGTTTCCATCCTTTTCGTACCTATAGTATAATGTTGTCTTTCTGAGTTTTAAGGTGCTGAGAATTTCATGAAAGAGGAGAAAGGTCTGGTATGGTCTATCAACATTTGAAAAACACACAGCCGCAAACAGTATGTTTCGTGTGAGGATGACGACTTGGTGCCCGTGAGTAAATTACCACGTGGGAAAGCAACATCTTACGGTAATGTGATGTGCACTTATTTATTTCTTCTCGTAATACTGTTTAGATACCTTTTATATTTTTGAAGTAGTTTGAAATTAGTAGTCTTTGTAGTCCTTTTTCTTATCTCGTTGGTGTGTACCGTGCTGTGTTTTTAATATTTTTCGTCATGGATAAATCTATTAAGCAGGAAGTTCGTTTACCGTCCTATAATTTTGAGTCGTTGACTGCACCTATTTCTTCAAGTAAGGCTATTCCAGAACCCCAATTTTTTAGTGTACCGAAGGACTTACTTATGTTTGACCCATTGTCTAGTGGCTACGTTTCTAATCCTACCAGTGGTGGTCATTCTGACAACGTTGCATCCATTGTGAGCAGGTGGAATCTTACTTTTTCCGGGGAAAATAACACATCTTCAGTTTTTTGGTTCATTCAGAGGATTGAGGAACTGTGTCAGTGCCATGACATAAGTCCCGATAAGATAGTTCGTTGCCTACCAATTTTACTTTCTGGTAAAGCGTTGCAGTGGTACAGGGTGTCACCATTCCATTACACTTCATGGAACGAATTTGTGTGCAACATAAAAGCCCGTTTCACTCCCCAAGATTTCGCGTATGCTTTGAAACAGGAAATCTACGCTCGAACTCAGGGCCCCTCCGAGAAGATTGACGATTATGTCACGGCTGTACGCCTCCTCACAGCCAATTTGCCTCAGCCATTCCACCCACAGGAACTTTTCGAAATTATTTATAGGAATTTAAATCCTATATATAAGTACTTCATACGTCGCATTTCGGTACGCTGTATTGAGGACATAATCCAACATGGACGCGAATATGAGAGCAATTCTCGGTCGAGTTTGAGTTATATTCCACCCCCTATTTCCCACGAAGTCATGTTTCCTGAACTAGCTTGTGCGACTAGCACACAGCATGCGTTTACTTCTGTGGTCCGTCCCGTTATCTCAAACAAGACTGTCTCTTTTAATCTCCCCTCTCGTCCTCCCATAAATCACGTCCAAAGTGATAGTCACGCTGCCAGCCAAACTCATTCTACCTCCCGTGTCCACAATAATCCTCCAGATACCAAACGAGTCTCCGCAAATATCTTATGTTGGAATTGCAACAATCACGGTCATAACTTCCGTGAATGTGCCGCTAGATCCCGTAAGTTCTGCTACGGTTGTGGGATGTCAAATGTGACTAAATTGACCTGTCCAAATTGTAATTTCAACCAGGAAAACTGTTGAAGTGCTGTCCTGAGTTCGACCCGTCGGGCAGCCCTAAAAGCAGGTATCGCGATCCTTATCTTTGTTTTGCTTCTGTATCGCAACCTTGGGTCACATTATCTTTTCATCATGTCACAACTCAAGCCATTTTGGATTCTGGAGCCACGGAGAGCTTTATCCTTCGCTCTGTGGCGGAACAAATTCCAGCGCTGCGCATCTGTCCTCACGAGGATGGACGTGAGCGAAAGTTCGTGTCAGCTGGTTCATCTACTATCAACGTTACCGGTACTGTTTTATGTCATCTCAAGATCCATGGTTTTTCATGGGATAACCAGTTCCACGTAGTTGATAATTTATCCACCCAAGTCCTTTTAGGGACAGATTTCATGCGCAAAACAGGTTTACAATTAGATTTTGCGAGTAATTCCTTTAGCTTTCTGTTTCATTCCAACAAACAATTCCCGTTCGAAGAATGTACCTCTCGTGTTAGTGAAGTGTCCACAGTGCATTCTGTCCAGCTGCCTCTGTCTTTATTTTTGGAAGAGCGTGATGTGCTGAGTGATTTGGTGAACGAATTCTCGGATGTCCTCACAGATAAATTAGGTTCAGCGGTAGGTCACGAATGTCATATCGATCTCACAGATAATGTCCCGGTTCGATCCCCGCCATTTGCATGTTCACCTCCAAAGCTGTTGGCTATGAGAAAATATGTCAAAGAGCTACAAGATAAAGGAGTAGTCGTTCCTTCCAAGTCGGCGTATGGTTCTCCAGCTTTTCTGATTCCCAAGAAAGACGGCGAATATAGATTAGTTGTCGACTACAGGAAGCTGAATAAGAAGGTTGTTTTCGACAATTTTCCGTTACCTACACTCGACAGCGCTTTTCAGCATTTTCATGGAGCTAACTATTATTCTATTATTGATCTCAATTCCGCATATCATCAAATTCCGTTGGACGCCGAGAGCCGTGATTTTACCGCCTTTTCCACACCTTTTGGGTTATTCACATTCAATATATTGCCTATGGGTATCGCTGTCGGAGCACAAATTCTTAGTCGTGTGTTAGATGATCTCTTGGGTGACTTGAAATTTAAGTTTGTCTTCAATTATTTAGATGACCTTGTTGTTTATAGCAAATCTTTTGAGGAGCACGTAACTCATCTCCGTGAAGTTTTCTCTCGCCTCAGAAAAGCGGGACTCACTATCAATCCCGAAAAGACCTCTTTGGCCCGCACGCAGATCAAGTTTTTAGGACATGTGCTGTCGACTAACGGTATTAGCGTCATGCCTGATAGAGTTGAATGTATTAAGAATCTACCGGTGCCTACCTTTGTGAAAGCTCTACGCCGTGCCATGGGCATGTTTGGGTTTTATTCCAGGTTTATCAGACATTTCTCAGATATTTCGGCTCCATTGAATGCCCTCAAAAAGAAGAACGCTAAATTTATATGGGGTCCAGAGCAAGATAAAGCTTTTAACACTTTAAAAGAGAGTCTTATATCTGCCCCTGTGTTGCAAGCTCCAGATTTCGAGTCTAGGTTCTTCCTCCATTGCGACGCTAGTGATCTAGCTGTGTCAAGCGTTTTAAGTCAACACGTGGACGGGAAGTTTGCGCCTGTAGCTTTTGCTAGTCGCATGCTTAATGAACATGAACGTCGCTATTCCATCTTTGAAAAAGAGTCCCTTGCTGTTGTCTTTGGCTGCGAGAAATTCAGGAGTTTCCTAGAACATCGCCATTTCACTGTCTACACCGATAATGAAGCTCTGAGATGGAGCATGTCGCATGTAAAGAAACTTGGTCGTATCAATCGGTGGATTTTGAGACTATCGTCGTTCAAGTTCGACATTGTACACGTGAAAGGTAGTGAAAACTCTGTGGCTGATTGTCTCTCGCGCATGTTCGAGGATTCCACTATTTCCGCTCCTAGTCAAATTGTTCCTCCTTCTGTCGAAACTTCACCTCAGGAAATGCCTGAAAATGTGTTTTTATTACAGTTTAGTCCATGGTCCTTCGTAGATATACGTAAGTTTCAGGCAGATGATCTTTATTGTCGTGAACTCCGTGAGAAAATTACCAACAAGGACCCCACTGTGAATGAATTTTGTGTCCGTAATGATGTAATTGGCCGTCTCCTCCCTGGTTCAAACTCCTTCAGAATTTTCGCCCCTGAGAATGTTCGTAATATGCTCTTAACATACTATCATTCTTCGGCTATAGGCTTACACGTTGGAATGTACCGTACTTTACGCAAAATTGACTCTGAATTCTATTGGCCTACAATCAAACCAGATGTGTTTGATTTTGTAAAAAAATGTCACACCTGTCAACGCTCTAAACCAGCGCAAAATACGCAGATAGGTTTGCATAGTGCTCATGTTGTTACTCGTCCTGGAGAACGGTTATTTATTGACATATTCGGTCCTATGACACGTTCTAAGTCTGGTCATCAGGCGATTTTGACAGTGATCGACGGTTTTTCTAAGTTTGTCTGGCTCTTTCCTGTTAAGGACATTTCTGCAAAAGGGACGGTCCATTTATTATGTAAGCATATTTTTGCTATATTTGGCCCGCCCAAGTTCCTTGTTACCGATAATGCTACCATCTTCAAGTCCAAAACTTTCAAATCTATGACCTTCAGTTGGGGCATTAATCACGTGTTATTGGCGCCATTCAGACCACAAGGCAATCAGGTAGAGAGATTTCATCGTAATCTGAAAGCTTGTCTAACCGCCTTCCATAATGTGGAACAATCCAATTGGGATGTTAACTTGCATTATTTTACCTTAGGTTTTAATACCTCGTTTCATTCGTCTATTCAAACCACACCTGCGGAATTGTTTATAGGCCGTAAACTTGTTGATCCCCTGATGCTCCGTTGGAATATCGAGTATTTGTCTATCCCGTCTCGAACCGTCTCTACTCAAGAGAAATGGGATTCCGCCGTCGCTAGCCTTAAGCGGGCTAGACAGAAGGTCTCAGCACGGTACAACCAGCGTAGAAAACCTGTTCATTTTCAGATAGGAAATAGGGTTTTGGTACGACTACGCCCTATTAGTAACGCAGCTTCCGGCATCTCCAGTAAACTGTGTTTGCGGTGGTCCGAACCAAGGACCATAACCAGGTTCCTGAACAACGTGACTGTGGAAATGATTTCTGATGACGATCCTCAACTCATTTCTGTTTCTCATGTAGCAAATCTTAAGAAATACCATGAATGATGTGGTGTCTGTGTAATTATTTGTTTATCTAGAGTATGTATTTCTTTCAGTGTTTTGACGCGGCGATCCCAGTGTTGATGTTTTTACAGGATCCCTGCCTGTTTATTTTAGTTTAGTGTGTCCATGATTGTTTTCAGTATCTCTTAACCGTCCGCCTGTGTTATCGCGCGCTGTTTTCTTTCTCTCTCCCTTACCCCACACCGCATCCAAGTTGTGTAATATCATTTTATCAATGGTTGTGACGACAGAACATTCCATTGGAAATACAGGGTGCTCCACAGATTAAGTTTTATTAACCATTTATACCACAATGTAACTGTTTTTTTTTCTATATTAGGAATATTGGGAGGAAGGAAAATCTCTGCAGCCTTGACGTCAACTGCAATGGTCCTGGGTTCCCCTTGTTCATCTTCAGGCCTTTGGATTACAACTTCTCGTTATTCTTCGGAAATTTCAAAAACAGAAAAATGTTATTCCTTGTGAGATAACTCATAACTTATATGTTAATATTTTTTTTCTCCCTAGTCAAAATTTGCTGCCAACGTGTTTAGTGGATTGAGTGTTTTGTGTGATAAGGTCGGTACCACCTTCTCTCATGGGACGCTGCTTCGCTGGCATTTTGGGCAGCGGATTTTGTATTCGTTGCGTTTTTGCACCTAAATTTCATTTTTCTAGGTTTACTTAGCCAAAATTCCCCTCACTCATTTAACTGCTCGTGCGTTTGATGTATACTTCAAAGAGATGGACTTGTGCTATACCAAGCCTCTGTGAAAGGCAAAGAGTTTGGAACTCTAATGTGAGCTACTCCGTGTGTTTGTGTGATATGAGACTCTCTCCTTGCGAGCCATTTTATGAATGAAACAAGAGTGCATCTTATACCATATATACAAAAAAAAATGTTTTGTGTATGTATTTTTGTAAACATTTTTTTTTTCAAGGAAGTGGGGGAATTTTGAGCCATTTTTATGAGATATATAAGTTACTCCTTTGTGCCATTTTTATCTGACGTGATCAATGCACGCCTTTGTGAAACCTTTGGCTGTGAAGCTATTAATAGCCCTCTGATGTCTTAATACCATATATGGACATATCTGCATCTTGTCCCCTTATTGGCCAGTGATTTATATTTTGGAAGGGGTCGTGACCAATCAAATTTTAGCACGCAGTTACCTTTGTGTTGCGTCGTCATTTGCTTTGTTTCGAGGCATTTCTTCCTTGCAGCCAAGTAGGCTAGACGTATTCCGATATTCTAGGTGTCTGTATGTCGTAATCAGTAATTGTTTTACTGTAGTTCAGTTTCATATTTCGGCAATTTAAAACTCTTATTCTGTGTTAGTTTTCTTTTGTCGCGTGTACTTGCCCCCTCCCGATATTTTCCCTCCGCCCTTTGTGTGCGTGTAATTGCTGGTGAGTTTTTGTTTTGTATGATAGTGTTATTTTCATTTATTTTGATAACGTAGTTTTTGTACTTTAAGGGTTGAAAGTCATGTATGTGGGCTTGTCTTCGCTTTACTCTGGTGTGCTTGACGGTGGTTTGCCTACCTTGTAGGGGACACCTTTGGGTCTGTCATCCAGAGTGCATCTTATCGTAGAACCATGACGAATAGAAGGACCTAGTGTGAGGACTCCGTCATTTTAGCACGGTAGTTTCTGGTCCCGCCGCTACAAGCACTGCAAGCGAGTATGTCCAACACGTGCTGTGTTTCCGTCGAGCCGGTTCATAGAAAGTGCGCGAGAAGTTACTGTGTGAGACATTTGTGTGAATTAAATTGAATTTTCTTTGCTTTCAGTTCTTAAATTCAGTTCATTGTGTCTTGTGTACATCAGCGTTTTGTGTTTTGTGTACTTCAAACATATTTCTTATGTGGCTTGGTTCATTTAATAGTTCAACATGCCTTATTGTTTTGTACCTGGCTGTAAGTCAGGGTATGGTCGAGTAGTTGACGATATACGATTTTTTTCACCACCGAAGGATACAAATCAATTTGAAAAATGGGCCAGAGCTATTCCACGAAAGGATACGAAGTTAACGCGTAGTAGTAGAATTTGTCAAATTCATTTCTCTGGTGATTTGATAGTAAAATCAGATAATTTTATAGTGAATGGTGAAGAAGTGAAAATCTCTCGTATGAGGTGGAAGTTACGTCCTGGAGCAGTGCCTCATATTTTCCCTAATTTACCGAAGTACCTGTCAAGTGAGAATAAGTCCCGTAAAGCTCCTAACAGGAAAAAGAATCTCGATACCACCAGGAAGAGAAGAAAGAAGATTGAAGATGGGAGTGAAGCAACGAATGAGGCATTAAAAGGTCAGTCTAATGTTGATAAGAATTTGGGTCATTCTAGTGTACTTACCGATGCTGAAAAGACTATAATATTGCTCAAAAGGCGCCTAAAGAATGCTAACCGTAATTTAATTCGCGTTAGATCCTGCCTCAACTCAGCAAAATCGAGAATTAATTTGCTGGAGAAGCAGGTTCGACATTCACAGGCATTTAATTACAAAGATAACAAACACCTTAGCAAGAAGGAAAAGATGATAATAGACACTATGCTCAAGAAATGCCAGGTAAAATCTCCCAATGGTATGAGGTACAGCAATGAATTCATTTTAGAGAGTTTATTGTTGAGAATAAAATCACCGAAAGGATTTCGTCATTGTCGGCGACATAATCTCTTGCCTCTGCCCTCAGAAAGTCACTTGAGAAAACTTTGTAAAGGACTTAAGTGCCCTTATGGAGTTAATACGCATAGTATAAATGCTATTTCAGACTATTTTAAGGAAGAAAAGAATGATAATTCACGTTACGGTGTTGTAATTTTCGATGAAGTGAAGCTAAGAGAAGAAATCCAGTTTAATAGTTTTTCTCATAAAGTAGATGGATTAGTTGATTTAGGTGAACACACACCTGACCTCCAGAAGAACGTACTTGCAAATCACGCTCTAGTGTTTATGTTCGTACCATTCATGCATAATTGGGTGCAGCCAGTTGCTGTTTATGCAAGCAGAAATGCTACTCCAGGGGACATTCTCGCAAAAATTTTAATACAGGTGATTTTGCAGTTAGAAGAGGCTGGGGCGAGGGTGGTTGGCTTTACTTGTGATGGTAGTCAGACAAATAAAAAGGCCTGGAGATCGTTAGGAGTTAGTGGCAAGACAAGCTCTCTACAACCTCACATCCTTAATCCTGCAGATGTTACGAGAAAGATCTGGGCTTTCTCAGACTTCGTTCATGTATTGAAATGCATAAGAAACCACTTTCATGATAAAGTAGAACTTCTCTATAATGACAAAATTATTAATTTCAATTTTTATAGGGAACTGTTCAAAGAAGATCTCTCAGGGTATGCTGGGCTTAGAGCATGCCCCAAGCTGACAGTTGCTCATTTAGACCCATCATCTTTCCAGAGAATGAACGCTAGGCTTGCATTCCAACTTTTCAGTGACAGTGTTGCCAAAGGTATTAAATTTTATCGAGAAATGGGACTGGCAGGATTACAAGGTAGTGAGGACACTGAGACATTTACCAGTGATATAAATGTTGTTGCTGATGCACTCAATGCATTCATTCCGTCTCAGGCTCTTCGTAAAGGTTCACCTTCTCATACAGCTATTGTTAATTTTCTTCAGACCGTGAGATCTACCAATAATACCTTTGCCTCCAATAGAACCTTGGAATCACTAGTAGTAACCCTACAGAGTACTTTGGAGATGTGTGAATGGCTTTGGGAGAAAGGTTATAAGTATGTGTTGACAGGAAAGCTCACCCAAGATCCCTTGGAACGGCACTTCGGAATTATGCGGTCTTTCAGTTCAGATGATCATCCATCGACAATAGATTTCCTTCATTTGCATCTACTTCAATGTATATACGTCCCTATAAAACAGGCTTTAAATGTTGGTGGAAATTGTGAACCTAAACGGGAGCAGATCTTGACCTCGTATGTTAATCAGATGCGTATATTAGCCCGGAATGCGGAAGTGCATAACAAGACAGTGAAGGAATCAGTGGAAACTTCCATTAAGGAAAAAATTGTGGTTCGAGATGCAGTAAATATCGAAGACTGGGAAAGCTCTGTACCTGAATTTGACAGCGCAGTTCGAAACTCTTCGATTGATAAGTGTTTAGTGTACCATTTGGCTGGCTATGTTGTTAAGCACTCTTCTAAATTTATTAAGTGTTCGCCTTGTGCTCATTCTCTACGTGACAATAATCTAAATAAATTTTCAGTTCTTACCGAAATAAAGGACTACGGCTCAATGAACAATGAAGTGTTTCTAACACGTCCTTCGAGAAGTGTATGTGACATCCTTTTCCAGGCCGAGAAAGTAATTACCGGAAAATTAAACTCAAAATCGATGTGGAGCGAAATATTTTTTGATTGCATCGATTCCATAGAAACAATTTCAGTTGATCCTTCAGGAGCTGGCTGTTGTCTTCAGCATGTCATGAATGTTATCCCCAGACTTGTTTATCATTATATAAAGTGCCGATTTTTCTTCAGAACGAAGGAAATCCGCCGAGATTTGCAATGTCGAACATCCGCCAAGTCTTCACGCAAGCTTTCGAAAGTCCAGTAGCCGACAAAATGAATTGGTAAGTAGGGTGTTACTTTAAATAGTTTATGAGTGCTTGTTTTAATATGCTGGGGATTACGTTTTTTTTTAAATCTGTGTCTGTATACTCCAGGAATCTGTGCTTATCGTAACATGTAATGAATACCGTAGTTCTTATTTCCGTGAATTATATTTTCCATTGTGCCTTGCCGTGCTATTTTAATTGTAATCGCTAATTACTTTTTAAAAGAGTATTAGTTACAAAGTCATTCGTTTCCCTTTGCAGCATCCCTAAGACCAGCTGAGCTAACACCGGCAGCGTGGAACTAGCCCCCTCCAACGCTGCCTGGCGGGGCGCGCTTGAACTTGATGAGTCTGCTCACTTTCCCTTTCATTCGTCATGGTAGAACAACATAACGGGATTGGAGATTATTTTTCTTGCTTCCCGTAATGCTTTGTTCTTTATCTTAAAGAGTTCACAAAAGGAGGTCTCACTTTGCTATTTTGCTGGTGACCTAACCTGTGATATTCTTGTGTCTGTGAATGCCCATATTTTGCGCATCACATATTTTCGTCGTCTTTGTGTGCCCTTATCTCCTACGCATACTTTCAATTTTTAAAGTATATTTTTGACTTTGCCGATAATTTAATGTAATTTTTTCTTTTGTCTAAATTCCTATTTTTCTCGTAACTCACTAGATCTTACATGTGCCTCCGCGTCTTTCTTCCTCATTCCTCCCCTCCCTCTCACCCCTCTCCACCCCGTTCTGAACCATTGTACCCCCCCCCCCCCCTCCTATTTTGTTCATCCCTTTTGACACGCTTTGTCTAATTTTTTAGAACGTATCTTGACTTCGTAGAGTGTAGTCGTTTCTGAGTTTTGTCTTTTTTATTTAATTGCGACATACTTACATTTAGTCATCGTTTCATCTTGCCTTGAACACGTTACCTTAACTTATCTTATTTTATTTCATTTTAATATAATTTAATTTAGTATATTTTCGATTTTCTTCCTAATTTGTATTTTTTCTTGCGGTAAATTAATTTTGTGTTTAATTTGTTGGTCATTTCTCTTCTTGCTTTTAATATCTCTGGGATCGTTGTACATTGTGGTTCTTATTTAAATACATTTTATCTTTGCCTAAGTATCTCTGCTTTTGCGTCACGCCTTATTTTAATTTTAGTTACCTTCTTCGAGTTTTGTCTGGTTTTTACTACATTTTGGTTTGTCGGTCTTATTAGCGTACTTGTGACGTTAATACGACCTACACGGCCTCTGATTTAAATTTGTTCATCTTTGGATTTTACTGTAGTTTAATTTTAATTAGCTTTCCCCCTTTCTTTTGGGATTGCTTTCTGGTTTGCCTTTTAAAATTTGGGCCCAGCGAAAGCCAAACAAGACTGCGATCTCCCCGTTTTTCTTTCTTCTATTTTATTTTTATTTTATATTTCTTCGGGGATAGGGGAAGAGCTTCAGCTACGTTTCCACTGACGTCTGCTGCGTACGTAAGTATATGTTTATTTCTATTACTCCATCTTAAGTTGCGTACAAGCCCTAATTAAAGCTGCTGAACTACTCTTTAACCCATAAGGTGTTCTACAAAATTGATAAAGGTTATATTTATGACTAAAAGCTGTAAATGGTCTATCTTCGTACATAAGTGGCACTTGCCAAAAACTGGAACTCAAATCTACACAAGTGAAATACTTCTTCCCCTCAAATGTTTGCATTAATTCCTCTATTGACATAGATTTCAGCTGATCTGAACTAATTCTACTGTTAACCAAACGAGCGTCTAAACAAATACGAACCGTGCCGTCGGTTTTGGGTACCGTGATCAAAGAATTAACATATGGACTGTTAGAGTGCTCAATAATCCCATCTTCAAGCATCTGGTTAATTTGTGCCTCAACTGCACTCTGATAAGCGAAAGGTACAGGATATCTATGTCCTGTGAATACTGACCTATCAATAACGTTCAATGAATGTATATAGCAATTGGCCATACCAATGCGATCCTCAAAAACTCTCCTATTACACAATAACACATCATAGAGACGAACACACTGTTCATCCTCTATATTTCCCTGAAATGCAGCATCACGTAACGAGTCCTTTAGACTACCGTTCGTAATCACACTGCCCACAAAACATGGAGAACCCCGCTCTACGGCTGGCGATATCTCATTTAAAGTACAAATCACACCTACAATACTACTTCTCTGAATATGGTCATTGAACGCTACTTCTACTTCAGAATCTCCCCATTTAAATTTCAAACTCCCTACATCATAACATAAGTTACCAGACACTCTACTTAGCCACTCTGAACCCAAGATAACACTGAATACTAAATTTGGAATTACAAGGCAAATCTGCTTCTCTACATGATTATTAATTTTAATGTCTACTAAAACTTGCTTAGAAATTACTTTAGACCTCTTCCCAACAGCTGTGATAACAAAAGTGCTTTTAATTGGCATCTCCTCAAAATTTACTCCAGTTCCTTTCATTTTATCATAAAATGCACTACTTATGCAACTCTTCATACAACCACTATCAATTAAAACATCTCTGTACGCCTCGGACACGTTAAATTTAACTATGGGGCTCTTACTAACCACTTCCTGAATAATACCTTCATCATTTAGTTCATGTAATAATTCATTTCTTACATTTAGGTCATAGGGTTCCTGTATAATTGTATGGACAGGGCATGCTACAGACTGAGATTCTGACCTTACTTCGCAGCCTGGTTCGCGTTTAAAGAACCGCTACAGCTGGCCGTAGTACTACTAACTACTGAACTGGTCTGGTTGTTCTGGACTGTGTTGTCATTGTTTGGCTGTATATTACTACCAATAGGCTGTCCTCTTCCTTGACCCCTATTCTGGTTGTAATTATTGTCATTATAATTTCTCCCTTGATTTCCCCTGGAATCATTGTTTCTCCCTTGATTTCCCCTGTAATCATTGTTCCTCCCTTGATTTCCCCTGAAATCATTGTTCCTCCCTTGATACTGATTACCATAGCCATTTCCTCTGTTCTGATTTAGCTGATTATTGTTATTTCTATTTTGAGCGTTGGCCCCTTCGCCACCGTTCCCTTGAACTTCTTGATGCCTGGCTTCATTAGGTCTATTATTATTATTACCCTGGTTCCGATTGAAATTGTCCTCATAACCCCTTCTCCCTAGTGCATCAAATGTGCTTAACAAATTTTCTACTTGTGATATAGTCTTTACATTCTGGATACAAGCAGCCTCCTTGATCCTATAGGGAAAGTGCCTAAGTAGCAACCTTACCACATCACTTTCCTCCTTCAAGCCATCAAGATATTTACACACTAATACCTGCCCTAAAAAGTATTCGGTCATGGTGGAGCTTCCTTTAGGGTTATATTTACCACACACTACCCCCTCGCGATGCTGCGACTGAATAACCTCATTCCAGAACTTTTCACAGAATTTCATTTTAAAATCATTGATATCAGTAAACTTGTCTCTGTAGACAGCAAACCAATTCCCCGTTTCCCCCACAAACACTTGTTCTAAAATTTCAACTTCCTGGCACCACTCAATACTACCATTTTCCAACCTCTCCCCGAATTTATTTTCTATAGTGTTCATGAACTCCATTGGGCACCCCTGTCGATTGCTGAACTTACCCAGTTCTACCTCCCTGTGTGTGCTATTCACAAAAACTGGCCTATTCTAACTATTTTCTTGCCTGATCCTAGCTTTTAATTTTAACTCTAATTCTGCGATTTTCTCCTCAGCCTTCCTCTCAATGCTGTTTACTGTTAATTTAATGTTTCCTTCTGATTCTTCTACTTTATCATATAGCTTTGCTTGTTTCTCCTCAATCTTGCTAATGCTCTCTCTATTACTCTCTCTTAAATCATTTACTTCTGCAACTATTTGTGAGTGGACTTTCTCTATTCTACCCCCCAGCTGTTCCTTAACCTCTTTAGTAGCTACCTGAATTTTGTCAATTTCTCCCCCCAATTGCTTTTTGACCTGCTGTGTTTCCAGTTGCACTAGTTCTTTTAAATTTTCAGCCTGTGTACTGATTCTAATTTCCAACTCCTCCTGTACTTTTCCTAATTTTCTGTCTACATCTGCAATAATCTCTTTAGCCTTTTCTTCCATCACCCCCCTGATCTCACCTCTAATCAGTTCGAATTTGTCACTCATTTCCCTACTGTTTTGTTCTAATTTAGCATTTAAAGTTTCAGTACTCTCTCTAGTTTCCTTACTGTTTTGTTCTAATCTGGCGTTTAAAGTTTCATTACTCTCTCTATTTTCCCTACTGTTTTGTTCTAATTTAGTGTTGTTTTGTTCCAGTTTAGCATTTAAAGTTTCAGTACTCTCTCTATTTTCCCTACTGTTGTATTCTAATTTAGCGTTGTTTTGTTCCAGTTTAGCATTTAAAGCGTCTGTACTTTCTTTATTTTCCCTACTGTTTTGTTCTAATCTTGCATTATTCTGTTCTAACTTTGCGTTTAAGGCATCACTACTAACTTTGTTCTGATACATAAACTCGAGAAGTAAAGTTATAAAGTCTGGTTGGCCGCCTACACTCCCTGTTTCAGTATCGGGATTTACCTCCGCTACCCCGGTACTACCATCATTCGACATACTGCTCGTATCATCACTCTCCCGTTGATGACCACTACGTAACCTCATCTGTCTTTCTTTCTCATCCCCCATAATGATATACACTGATACAGACAAATAACCCCCAAAATACAGGCACAAAAATATATACCCTTCTCCTTCCACAAATGTTATTAGGTTTTCAGCCCCAAGTTGTCGGCGACAAGTGTAGCAGTTTTGCTAGCCCACACGTTGAGCGTACAAGTGTAATGTTAATTAATGCCCCATGTTGGTAGCGACAAATGTAACGGTTTGGCTGCCCCAAACTGTTGGGTGATAAATGTAACTGTTGACCTTTGCCTAAGCTATGTTGTTTTAATGGGCGCCAAGACCTCAATGCAATGCTGAAATCTAAATTTGTATTTAACAACGTCTAGCTCTGGTAGAACACCTTCAAGAATCTATTCACTCAGATCGTGGTATGATTTGATCATTAACCCAACAAACAATTGTATCAGGAGAAGGAATTGGTCTATATCTAATGCTACCTACTGAAAGCAAAGATTGCATTGTAAAAGAAATGAATTTATTATATAAAACAAGTATAGCAAAATTAATAATAATAATAAGTATAAAATTTAAATTGAAGCGTTGTGATTTGAATATTGCCGATAGAAAATTACGTGAAAACGGAGTCTGATAAATTATTGATTTTACTCTTATTCCCAAGCTATGAAGTTACTGAAATATGAAATATAAAACAAAGAGAAATGAGAGATTGCGTATTTCTGCGTCATCTGCGCTTACCACTGGAAATTGCTAAAGCATTTCCCTCGTACTGGATGATGCTGTGTGCTTCCCACAGTCTCCTGGACGTCGCCATCTTCTTCGTTATTTGATGATATTCTGGTAGATTAGATAATTCTATGGTCCGTACATCGGACCCAAACACTCGTACAACCACACTGGTTAAGTTTTACAAAAGTTAGTCCTCCACTCCACGGAACATCGGAGCGACTTCCGCGTGCAACCGTACTCGTTAAGTTCTACCCAGATAGTCCTCGTTCCACGCCGCGCCGAACGAAATATGCCCACGTCGCATCCCCACTCCAGTCCCAACTTCCAGCTTACGTGGTCTCCACTGATTGGCTGAGCACGCCGCTACTTCCCCTCCTCTGGTTCATTACACACGGCGCGCGAATGAAGAAGTCGATTTCCGTTCCAACCATTCGCCTTTTCTTGACGCTGCGACCCAAGCTTGCGTAATACTTCTCGACAGGAATCAGCTTGTATTTGAATTCCCAGTGAGTCATGTCTCTCAATATATCCTAACTGACGAAAACTCCGAAAATTCCGTAATCACATAACTTTCTATGATATTGTCGTTCGTAATAATTTGCTTGATAGCGTTTTCTAAGACATAGAAAACCTATCTGTATGCTTATAATTTTTATAAAATGCTCCGAAAATATCTTAATAATAATTATAATAAATTAATAATAATAATAAATTAACATGAAAAATTCTCTTGGCTGAACAATTTGCCGCGTAAATAAATATAGAATGGCTTCCTACTGACTTATGCCAGTTGCATAAAAAAAACCTCGAAAAACACGTTACAACACTATTGACAACCGTTCAAACCACCCAAATTCACATGAACCAGTAAGCATCAATTAAATGGTACCGTAAGCATAGCTATCAGTATACCGATGTGAACTCAAAACTTCAATAAAGAAAAATGAAACAATAAAACAATTGGTAGCAGAGAACAATTTCTCGCCCACCACGATTGACCAGATACTGGCAAATCAACGGAACAAAAACAGGATAATTCACCAAACCAAAGTGAGAACAAATACGTACGATTCAATTTCGTGAACAATAACACATACAAAATAACAATTATATTCAAGAAACAAGGACACAATATAGCTTTCAGAACAAACAACTCAATCAGTAAGCACCTACTAGCAACTCAATGAAAAGCCAGCGTTCAAAATCAGGTTTATAGTTGTTCACATGCCAAGATGAAGGATGTAAGGCTAGCTATGTGGTACGAAGTGGAATGCAGATTGGAACACGTTGCAAAGAACACAGAAATGCGACTAAACACAAAAAACACTCAGCTATATGCGAACGATTGACTGTATGACAACAACCATAGGGTTCACTTAGCATGGAAACAGACCTGAAAATTCTACACCACGTAGTAAAGGGCAGAACTCTCGACAAACAATCAGTATTTCTCCATAGATTACATCATAGGCACTGCTGACTATATATTTGTTCTTTTTATTTTTCAACTGTTTGTTTTCTTTCTTTATTATTCACAGCTACCTATATCATGTCCACAGCTACCTATATCGTGTCTCCTGCACCTACACCACTCCCCCATCAGTAACATAGTTACGCTTGTTCAAGCAGGAGTAAAACTATTACCATACACTATCAATACAATGAAATAACTGTAAGCACTGCTGAAAACGAACTGGCAATCTCACAGTACGTCCAGAGTGTGATGTCTTGATGATGGTAGTGTCCTTTTTATTCGCTATGGCATGAGGTGGTACTGCAGTGTCTTGTTGATGGTTGGCTGGGCTTGAAACAGGAGAAGGATCTGGAGTCTCTTCATCTGGTGCCAAGATGTAGGCTGGTTTTATTCTGTCTATCGATACATTTACTTGTTTGCCTTTAATTAGTAGTGTGAAGAATTTCTCATATCTCTTCTCAACAGGAAAAGGACCATCATAAGGTGGTGTAAGTGGCTTCTTTACTTTGTCATTCCTCAAGAAGACATGAGTACATGACTTGAGGTCTCTATGTACAAATACACTTCTGGTAGTTTTATGATAAGCTGGAATAGGCTTAAGTGCTGTCATATGTTTTTGTAATTGGGAGACGAAGGTGTCTGGGTCAGTGGATGTTGAAGGCATTTCAAAAAACTCTCCAGGTAACTTAATAGTCTTACCATAGACCATCTGTGCAATAGAATAGTCAGAATTGCTCTTTATGGCTGCACGCAACCCAAGAAGCACTGTAGGCAAAACCTCTGTCCATTTATGGGAATTATGTGCTCTGATGGCAGTTTTTAGGAGCGGTGTAGTCGTTCAATCTTTCCATTGCATTGTGGGTGGTAGGCTGTAGTGTGCTTCAGTTTAACACCATACAACACTGCTAATTTCTTGAAAAGTTCGGATTCAAATTGTGGTCCACGGTCTGTGATAATTTCGCTCGGGACTCCAAATCTAGCAATCCAGTTGGAGTAGAATGATTTAGCAACTGTGTCTGCTGTGATATTTTGCATTGGGATGACTTCCATCCAAGAGGTATAGCGGTCGATGCATGTTAAACAATAAATGTTCCCATCTGATGGTGGCAGTGGGCCAACTAAGTCCATATGTACAACACTAAACCTTTCATCAGATTCTGGAAATGAAATTAATTTAGACTGTGTGTGTCTTGTTACTTTGTTTTTCTGGCAGTGGATGCAAGTTTGGGCCCATTTTCGAACATCAGATTTTAAATTCGGCCAAATGAACCTAGTTGTCATCTGCTTCACTGACGATTTTACACTTGAGTGTGATAAGTTATGGATCTGTTGAAACATCTGTTTGCGGAATGACTCTGGGATAAATGGTCTTGCATTATTCGTTGAGATGTCGCACCACAATGCCTTACCCGCTGTTAATGCGCACTTCTTGAATGTCAGTGATTTACTCTCTTCCCTCAGCCATTTTAATTCTTCATCTTGCAGTTGCTCTCTTGCAATTTCATCGTAATCAATCACAGAGATTTCTTCCGTCCGAGATAGAGTGTCAGCTACAATGTTGTGTTTACCACTAATATGTTGAATGTTGGTAGTGAATTGAGAAATATAATGGAGGTGTCGCAATTGTCTTGGTGATGCTTTCTCGTTCTTTTGTATAAATGCATAGATTAGCGGCTTGTGATCCGTGAAGGTGGTGAAATCTCTTCCCTCCAAAAAATGTTTGAACTGTTTCACTGATAGGTAAATGCCTAAAAGCTCTCTGTCATATGTGCTGTAAGAATTCTGTGTTTCGCTCAGTTTCTTTGAGTAGAAGGCAATGGGTCTCCAACCATCATTTTCATATTGTTGCAACACAGATCCAATGGCAATGTCAGATGCGTCTGTAAACAGGCCTAATAGTCTGGGTTAGGAATAGTTAAGTGTGTTGTAATTGATAACTCTTGTTTACAATTTTCAAACATCTGCTTCGCTTCTTCAGTCCATTGAATTTTTCTGCGGTCTCTCTTTCTTGCTCCTTTTAGGTATTCGTGGAGCACTGATTGTGTTTTGGCAGCATCTTTGAGGTATCGACGGTACAAGTTAAACATGCCGAGAAACTTGCGGAGTTCATACACTGTTTCTGGCAGTTTATAATTCTAGATTGTTTGAACCTTTTCAGGAAGAGGTCTAGTACCCTCAGCTGTAATGAGGTACCCTAGAAACTCTATTCTGTCTACGCCCATCACTGATTTGGAGGTACTTTTTCGAAAGCCATACTTGTTTAACCTGTCCATAACCAACTTAAGATGGTTCTTATGCTCTTCGAATGATGCGGAGGCTACCTGAACGTCGTCCAAGTAAGGAAATGTGAAATCCAAACCTCTGAAAACTTCATTTGTGAATCTCTGGAAGGTAGATGGAGCATTTCTTCACCCAAAACTCATGACATTGAACTCATACAATCCGAAAGGAGTTATTATTGCAGTTTTGCACTTATCCTCTTCGGCGATTGGGATTTGGTAATATGCTTTAAATAAGTCGATTTTTGAGAAAACAGTTTTTCCTTTCAAAGTGTGTTGAAAATTTTCTATTCTTGGTACTGGGTAGCGATCTGGGATTGTCTTCTCGTTCAATCTTCTATAGTCACCACAAGGTCGTAACGACCCATCCTTCTTACTAGCCATGTGCATCGCCCTTAACACCAAGCTGAGTTACACCGTCAATTAATTGTTTATTATGCAGGTCCACAAGTAAATGGAACTGTTTAAGAAAATCTGCTCCCATTATACCTTTGTTTATTTTAGCTACCACAAATGGCCACTGGAATTTTCGCCTTAGTCCCAAGTTCACAGTCAATATTTTGATACCACAGGTTGGTATTTCTGTATTGTTGGCTGCATACAGTTTGCTTGGTTGGTTCTTAAGTTTAGGGGCTGCGACAACGCGGTCATGTAGCCGCGTGTACTTTGGGTGTGTGTAGAATCTGTCTGATAACCAGTGTTAATTGTGATGACTGTATTAGTGTGTGTTATCTGTTTTTTAATTTAAGTACTGCAACTAGAATTTTTCAAATAGTTCCTACCTTTGCCGCCAAGTGCCACCGTCAACGACTACTAGGCCAAGTTCAGAACTTAGCTAATAGACGCCACCGCAGTCGGCTCTTTGCAACGAACGTAGAAACCTAAGAGCGTTGTTTACATTCTTAACCTATCCAATTTAGCTTCACACAGGTGCAATTAGTGAAAGGTTCTTTAACATGCCATAAATCTGCATACACTTTATAGGAACTATCTACTTTGTCATGCTTTGTTGCTGGCCAAATTGAAACATCCTCTCCACTGTCTACAAGGAACTGCACTCCCGTTTCTTTATCTCTCACGATTAACCGGGATCTGCGGCACAACTCGTGACCTTCTGCAGCAGAACTTGCCGCTTATTCTACTGCTGTTTCTCGTTTTCCGGATTCTTCCATCCGCACGGTTGTTAACATTTATCTGGGTAGCATTTTGAGCCAAATTTAAAATGATAGTAACACAATTTCCCATCTGGATTGAATTTTCTGGTTGTGCAGCTGCGACTTCTACTTCGCCTGGGGCTACGATATTTTGCTCGTGAGTGATGTCTTCCGATTGGGATAGCTGCTATTTGTTGTTCCAATGCGGTAATTTTCGCTACGATTTCATCCAGTGTTGCATTGCTACTTGAAGAGCACTGACTTGGGGGTTTTGTGGCACTATGCAGTTCAGTACGTGGATTCATTTACAGTACTTTATCTGCCCTTATTGCCATTTCCTCCAATTCCTCATCACTAACTAGCAATATTTTTTTTACTGAGTTTGGAAGTTTGTCTAGCCATATTGTCCTTAAGACTTTGTTTGAAATATCTGCGCCTGCCAGGCATTGCATTTTGTGCAGCAGATGACTTGGTTTGAGGTCCCCTAAGTCAATTCCTGTCATTAATTGCTTTATTTTTTTATCTTCACTTTCTCTGAAGATGTTGTGGAATCTTTCTTTTGCCGCGGCATATTTACAGGAGTTATCAAAACTAATGATATACCATATGTTTTCCACATATTTCGGTTCTAATTGCGAAACTAAGTACAGTAATTAAATTTAGTCTCTTCAGAGGTTATCCTGTTAATCGCAAATTGTGCTTCGATCTGGTAAAACCAAATTTCTGGTTTACCGGCCCAGAACGGTGGAATTTTAACAGACACTTTACTAACCTCAACTTCACTGGTAGTGGTATTAGACGTTCACGCAGCATTATCACTATTTTCAGTCATATCTCGAATCACGTCGGGATCACCAATTTATAGATACTCTATTTATTAGCCTATTTTCAATTTTGAAAAAATAGGCTTATGAGATCACCCTGTGTCCGTGTGTGTGTGCGTGTGTGTGTGTATGTGTGTGATTCGTGTGTGTGTGTCCCCCTAATAAAATCTAAACGGCAGGAGCGATTTCAATGAAACTCGGAAATTTCATAGCACTATTCCCAGCGACCTCGACCGTGCCCTTCAAATTTTGTTACGACTCACCAATCCAACATGGCGGCTGTGCGAAATATTTCACCAGCATTCAATATCTCCGAAACTATTACCGATATTACAATGACATTTTCTATGGTGATAGAGGGAACTACTATAAGTTCACTTATGTGACTTTTGAAAACCTGGTAACTACAAAACCAACATGGAGGCCAAGCGAATTTGCGACTTTTAAATACACTTTTCTCGTGATTTGACCAACCAAACGCAATGAAACTTGGTACAGTATATGTTTATATACATTGTAATGCACCGACATCTAACTTCGTTCAATTGTTTACATAACCTCAAGATGGCGGCAGTGCGAAATTTAAAATGAAGTTTTTATTTCTTGTGATGTAGTCATGCGATCGAAGTGAAAGTTTGAATAATGAACCTACGCAATAATTTTCCTTTAATGGTACATGACTCTATGGCCTATACATTTAACAATCCAACATGGCGACCACCCGAAATATTTAGACGATACTGAATATCTACGAATCTATTTTAGTAATCAAACTGCATTTTTTTAATGTTCATAGGGGCTATGAACTTAAGTTCACCTATAGGACTTTAAATAACCTGGTGATCACAAATCCAACATGGCGGTGACGCGAATTATAAATATTCACATGGACGTTTCTCGCAATTTAACCATCTGAGTGCAGTGAACCTTGGTACAGTAAATCCTTATACGAATGTTAATCCACTGGCATCTAATTTATTTCAATTGTTTCCATAACCTCAAGATGGCAGCTGTGAAAAATTTTAAAATCTCGTTGTTTTTTCTTGTGTCCTAATTATGCGATTGAAGTTTGAATACTACACGTTCAAAATAATCTGCATGTAACAGTACATAACTCTTGGACCTACATATATAAAATCCAACATGGCGACCATCCTAAATATTTAGTCGGTTCTTAATATCTACGAATCTATTACAGCAATCAAACAGAAATTGTGTATGTTGATAGTGGCAATTAACATAAGTAGGATATATGAAAATAGGCTGTATAGTTCTTCACGGAACTACTTGTTTTTATTTTCAAACACTTATTTCAACAGAACAACAACAACAATCAGTATTTCTCCATAGATTACATCATAGGCACTGCTATGTTCTTTTTCTTTTTCAACTGTTTGTTTTCTTTCTTTATTATTCACAGCTACCTATATCATGTCCACAGCTACCTGTCTCCTGGACCTACACTACTACAATCATCGCATAAATACAGGTTATCAGACAAGTTCAACACATACCCAACTACACGAGGCTGTTGACCAAGATGTCCCAACCATTAAATGAATCAGCAAATTCATTCGGCATCACACATTCTCCTTTCAGGACCCAAGCAAACGAAGCCGGCTTCGTTGCGTGCATTTTAGCCTCTCAGCCCATCTAGGGGCCTTTAGTGCTGTATCAAGGTGTAGGACAGGTTTCTTTTTAACTTAGTATTTTAAGGATGAGGGTTATGGTTCATTGGAGTCGTTATTTGGCCAGAATATGACCTGAGGGTAGGGTGGTGGGAAAGGAATAGGAATTTTGGAAATTGGTCGGGTTAGAAGAGGTGGAATGCAGCTGCATGTACAATCAAAATGAGCCTTGCGGCTCGTAGTGTACTTAGTTAAGCAATGACAAGAAGAAGAGAGAGAGTGGGGGCAGTTAACTACATGTCAGTCATCCTGCAGAGGGCCCGCGGCCCACTGGGCACCATCCCGGGAGGGGCCGGCCGAGGCCGACCCTCCTAGCAGATGCGCAGCGGAGCAGCGGGGCAAGGAGAGAGTTGCATGGCAGTATAATTACAGGGGAATCATGGCTAATTGTTGGAAAACTTGGAGGAATTGTGTAAGGGCAGAGTTCTGGGTTCGAGTGGGCGGTGTAAGAGTAAGTGACATGAGGGAGGGGATGGAAGTATTGGCATGTTGTCTGATTTCAATCTGCCTTCGCTTAATAGCGGTCTTGATGTGTTTGCAACCAAGATAGCTTGCTGCATGCCCCTCACCACAGTTGACGCACTTAGGGCAGTCACGTGCCACTTTGCAAGCTGTGTGGTGATGATCACCACACCTGTTACAGCGGGTCTCGTGAGGGCAATTAGAAGCGTTATGGCCCAATCTTTGGCGGTTGAAACATTGTATTATAAGTGTGGAATGTGGTTTGGGAGGGGGGGCGAGAAATCGCCCGTGTTCTGTGTTGAGGGGCTGAATTTACAGAGTTAATTGAAGTTACTGTGTCAGCAGGGGGAGTGGGAGCAAGTGAGGAGTCGCTCTCAAAGGGAGAAGCGACCGATCTTGAAGGTGCATGCTCCAGGGCGGCCTGGGTGCTCTTATTTTTCCTCTTAGTTTTCCTTGGAGGCTTAATAAGAGCTCTAGATGTTTGTAACCAGTTTGCAGTCGTGTCAGGGACAGTTTGCGAGGCCTCATGGAGATTATCTGGAGCATGTGTTTGCGTGGACTCGAAACCTACAAGTGTAGGAGCCTCGTCCGTGTCATCTGTCTGTGTCTCCGAATCCACCTTTGTTGTGATGACAATGTGTGAGGGAATAGCAGGATGGCTGGAGAGTGCTTGACAGTGTCAGTATGCTCACTCGTCATGGGAGTGATCGAGATGAAACCGTTGGTAATCTCCTCTATTAGGGACACACTATCAACAAGAAGTTCCGTGAAGAACTATACAGCCTATTTTCATATATCCTACTTATGTTAATTGCCACTATCAACATACACAATTTCTGTTTGATTGCTGTAATAGATTCGTAGATATTAAGAACCGACTAAATATTTCGGATGGTCGCCATGTTGGATTTTATATATGTAGGTCCTAGAGTTATGTAAAGTTACATGCAGATTATTGTGAACGTGTAGTATTCAAACTTCAATCGCATAATTAGGACACAAGAAAAAACAAGGAGATTTTAAATTTTTTCACAGCTGCCATCTTGAGGTTATGGAAACAATTGAAATAAATTAGATGCCAGCGGATTAACATTCGTATAAGGATTTACTGTCCCAAGATTCACTGCACTCGGATGGTTAAATTGCGAGAAAGGTCCATGTGAATATTTATAATTCGCGTCACCGCCATGTTGGATTTGTGATCACCAGGTTATTTAAAGTCATATAGGTGAACTTAAGTTCATAGCCCCTATGAACATTAAAAAATGCAGTTTGATTGCTAAAATAGATTCGTAGATATTCAGTATCGCCTAAATATTTCGGATGGTCGCCATGTTGGATTGTTAAATGTATAGGCCATAGAGTCATGTACCATTAAAGGAAAATTATTGCGTAGGTTCATTATTCAAACTTTCACTTCGATCGCATGACTACATCACAAGAAATAAAAACTTAATTTTAAAATTCGCACTGCCGCCATCTTGAGGTTATGTAAACAATTGAACTAAATTAGATACCAGTGGATTACAATGTGTATAAATATTTCCTGTACCAGGTTTCAGTGCGCTTGGAACATTAAATCGCGAGAAAGGTCTATTTAAAATTTTCAAATTCGCTTGGCCGCCATGTTCGTTTTGTAGTTAACCGGTTTTTGAAAGTCTTATAGATGGACTTCCAGTAGTGCCCTTTATCTCCGTACAAAATTTTAGGGAGATACCGCTAATAGTTTCAGAGATATAGAATGCCGGTGAAATATTTCGCACATCCGCCATCGTGTGATTATGTAAACAATTGAACGAAGTTAGATGTCGGTGCATTACAATGTATATAGACATATACTGTACCAAGTTTCATTGCGTTTGGTTGGTCAAATCACGAGAAACGTCTATTTAAAAGTTGCAAATTCGCTTGGCCTCCATGTTGGTTTTGTAGTTACCAGGTTTTCAAAAGTCACATAAGTGAACTTATAGTAGTTCCCTCTATCACCATAGAAAATGTCAGGGTAATATCGGTAATAGTTTCGGAGATATTGAATGCTGGTGAAATATTTCGCACAGCCGCCATGTTGGATTAGTGAGTCATAACAAAATTTGAAGGGCACGGTCGAGGTCGCCGGGAATAATGCTATGAAATTTCCGAGTTTCATTGAAATCGCTCCTGCCGTTTAGATTTTATTAGGGGGGGACACACACACGAATCACACACACACGCACACACACACGGACAAAAGGTGATCTCATAAGCCTATTTTTTCAAAATTGAAAATAGGCTAAAAATGGGCGAGAGCACGCTGACATTGGCAGCTCTGACAGCTGAAAATGTGTTTTTACCAGGAGGGCGGACAATAATTGCAATGCCAGCAGAGAACATGTCTACAGGCGTTATGTAGAACATTAGTTCATTCATGTCCATACAAGAGAATTTAGTGTGTATGATTGTAGTGAATGACTCATTGCAGCATTGTTCTATGTTAGGGGAGACTGCAGAGGCATTGTCGTAAGTGGGTGTTGTAGGCGCAGAACTGCAGGAGTGTGCTGAATTGGGGGAAACTGCAGGTTCCTTGTAGCCTTTCATTCAACTGTGAGATATGTTGTGATGTGAAAAAGTAAGTGGGAGGAGAGGGATATCAAATGCACTTGGCAGATCGTGAAAGCGAAGAATAAATTCAGTCTCGGTCGCTCAGGGTTAAACCAGATTGAAACAGTTGGCACTGTGACACTGAGCGCGCCGATAAGAATTTAATTGATTTTAAAACAATAATTGCTGCGGAGAGAGGATGAGTTAGGTTTGATTTAACTCGAGGGCGAGAGGATTTCTTGACTTGGAATGTAAGAAGGTGGGCTTGGTACTTGACAAGGGGTAACGGCTGGATTGTTGATTTGAATTTGGGAGCGGGAAGGTATTGTTGGTTAAGGAAATCTGGGCTGAGCGGCTGAAGATCGTCAGGCAGGCTCGATGTTACCTCGACGGCGATGTTTTGTAGACTAAACCTATATCTATTCTCAGGTAGTGACATGCAAGTCACCTTTGAAAGGTGACTGCAGGAAGAGGTAGAGTCTGGTGCCCGTAAACCAGGCTCCTTTTACTCTAGTTTGAGGGGGAGAATTTTGAAGGATGACTATAAAATACAAATGAATTAAGTAAATTTACTCTGGCTATGGTTTAATGAGTAACCGATAGCCAGAGTTTTTGCCGTGAATGGATTTTAGTTATGCGAGGAGTTAAGTTATGAATTTAATTACTAGTTGCCAGAGCAACCAGTTAATTATTTAGGGGCAGTGCAAATTTAAAAAGAGAATAGCAGAGTTTATCAGCTTTCGTTTGGGTCAGGATGTGCCAGATGGCCATTGTTGGCCAGTGCACACTCCTGCCGATGCTGTAGTTGTTATTATTCGCTCGCCATGGTTTAATTGTGTTAATTTGGAGTGTGTATAGCCTATTGTTTGATTTGAGCAGCAGCTTCGTAGATTTAATTGGAAAAGTAGCAGACCTTTAGTAGGTAGAAGTTATGTAGTGCTTTGGAGAAGTGAAAGATAAAGACCTGTAGTAGGTTTTGCATTGTTGTATAACAATGCATTGCATTGTAAAAGCCTCAGCTACAACCTCATAGTGTTAAAAATTGTGTGATGTATATGTAACTAGTCTTATTGTAGTGTAAAGACTGACACTGGAGCGGGGAATTTGATTTTTGAGCAGCTGCTCGCTGATTGGCTGGAGGAGTGATCTGATTGGCTGATGGCTGAATGAAGTTTAAATGGATTTATATGTAAAAATTATGTGATATTGTAATTAATTATTGTTAAATTTGTCTGTTGATGGTATGATTTGATGTTTTAAAAGTATGAAAGCCAGTATAGCGTAGGCCAATCGGAGGGATCGGCCCCGCTAGACTGGGCCTCCTAGTAGGTACTTGGTTCGAATCTTGTAATACGCTCCAGTGCAGTTTGGTGTGTTTGTTGCTCCGAGGGCCGTGGTTCGTCACCCCAGGCAGGCTGGCAGGGCCTTACCCCCCAGGCGGACTTCGCCACGGCTCCCGGAATGGTGTTTTATGAGGGGGAAGTGAAGTTAAAGTGCTGCTGAAACTAATTGCGAGAGGATCTGTAGGATGTGAGTAAGGGCTGTGTTCTGTGTTAGAGCTGGCGGCGGTGGGATTGTTATAGACGTGAGGGAGGGAAGGTTGGAAGTAGCGCGTTGTCTGAGTTCCAACTGCCTGTGTTTTATGGCTTTTTTGATATAACTGCAGCCACCATATGACGCTGCATGATTGCCCTTGCAATTGCAGCACTTAGGACTGTCAATTGGAGTCGCACAGGTCTTATGGTGATGTGGATCACCACACCTGTTGCAGCGAGCCTCGTGAGGGCAATCAGAAGCGTTGTGGCCCAGTCTTTGGCAGTTGAAACACTGGTAGATGAGTGTAGGATGTTCTTCGGTTAGTGGACGACGTTTCGCCCGTGTTCTTGTTTTTGGGGATGAATTTACTGTGTTAGGGGGAGGCGAGGAAGGGCATTCAGTGGCGTCCGTGCTGAAGGCAGGTTGGGGAGAGTCTGTTTGAGTAGTTGTTTCAACGGGGCTTGGTGGATCTGTTTTAGTGTCTTTTGTTTTTTTTTGTTTTTGTTTTTTCTTTTGCCCGTTTGGGTCCAGACTTGTGTCCATCTTTCTCCTGTCTCCTTGTGTGTTTGGGTTTGTTCGTGTAAGTATTCTATAGTGTCTGTTTGAGCGTGTTTCTTGCTGATGTAAGTGGGCATTGGAGGTGGGATAGGGATGGTCTGTGAAGCTTTAGGGCGCGTTTCAACTGTTGGAAGAGAGGATGGGTCTGTTTGAGTTCTGACTGAGTGAGTTTCGGAGTAATAGGGAATGAGAATGTGTTGAGGAATGTAGGGATGGCTTTGTAGCGCATGAATGACTGCGTTGATGCGGTAGTCCCTGATGGGAGTAATAACTATTTGGTGGTTCACCAGTTCCTCTATGTTCGTGATGTAGTGTGCAATGGGTGTAAGCACGCTGATGATTGCGTCGCGAGTAGCTGGCAATTGTCTGTAGCCCGGAGGGCGTAGGACTATCAGCGTGCTTTTGGGAGAACGGCGTGTAGGTGACGCGTACCATAGTCTCTCCCCGTAGTCAAATTGCGGAAAGAAGCCATGGCGCGGTGTAGACGGAGGTGTAGGGTCTCTAAGGTGCTCGGAGTGTGGTGTAGAGACCCATGACTGATTGCTTTCCTCCGACAGCGAGTGTGCGAATTCGGCAAAAGCAGTCACGTGGTCTATTGGGTCCATGTTTGTGAATGTGAGTGAGTTAGTGTTTAGTTAAAGGGGTCAAATACCGTGGTAGACCCTTGTATTTAAGTTGGCTCGCCCAAGAAGTTAATGCCTGTCGCAAAAGGTTAACAGTTGATCGGTTGTAGCCGTGACAATGTGCGCGCAGGTGGAAAAATTTAAATAATTAATTAATGTAATTAATTATTTGGCTGCTGCAGGGTTGGAGGGAAGAGTTTAGCTTGGCTGTAACTCGAGGGTGATAGGATTTTCTTGACGTGGAATGGGGCGATAGGTGGGAAGGCGACAATGGCTTGGATGTAACAATGGGTAACGGTTGGAAGGGAAGGAGATTGTTGGCTTGAAATTGGGAATGGGTATCGGTTAAAGGCTATGGGCAGGTTTAAGTCTCGATGGCTGTGGCGAAGAAGCGGCGTGGAAGATGGACCATCAATTTGGCATCGGATCTCGTGGCAGCGACGTCTGACCTGTACCGTGGCTAGGCTCAGACTCACTAAACCGATATACAGTAATGAGCCCTGTTAAATGCTGAATAGGTCGAACCGCGCAGAGACCCATCACTCAAGCAGCAGCAGCGAGACACTCGGTAGGGCGCCTCGAAGGAGTTTGCGAAGGCAGGCACGGCTGGCGGATCATCGGTTTCATCAATTGCGAAATCGGCAGGAACTAGGAGAGACGGCGTGTAGCTTACTCGTCAGCTAGACCATCACACATTCTACAATTAATGTAATTGGCGTATCTGAAGGCGGCATTGCCTGCTGCTTTTTAAACTGCTGTTAATGATCTGACAGTATGATTTCACGCGGTATCTCGAGATTGTATTTTTCTACCATTCATGGTTCTCTCTTTCTATGATCCGAGTTCATGACATTGTTCAAGAAATCTTTATTCGGAAGATGTATTATATTTATTGGTTTAATAGTAATACTAAAATCTAACACGATCAAATTTAAACTGAAATGTTTCAAATTATATTTTGTAGTTAGAAGCAAACCTTGTATATTATTGTGCCTGGATATAGCACTCTTCCTTTCATGCTTAGCTCTGATTTGGGAAGCTATGAAACACCAGACTACCCTCTTTTTTTCTTTTTGACGGCTGCAACTATAGCATCTTCTTCAGTTTTAATAATCCACACAAAACATCAAAATTGTCACAGTATTCAATTTGATTTAGTTTCAGCAAAGCCTGATATCTGGTGGTCGACTCTTGAAGCGCACCCCGCATTTCACTTTGTAAAACTAAAACGCCCTCCATTACACGACCTTGCATTTATCACGTAGGCAAAGATTATACTTAGAGACCTCTTGGATATGCACCACCTAGTTTTTCGTAAAGAGAGCGGGAAGTGGGAATACTTACCCTAAATTGGATGATGAACAACATCAATCTTCTCGCAGAGCATAAGATGTTATACTCAGTGGAAAGATTCCTGCTAGGCCAAGAAGATGACAAACTGACATCCCCAGAGTTGCGGACTTGGGTATTTCGCATGGGAATACGCACAACCGAATCCCCAAGACAACTCACGCCATCTGTCGGTCTATAGGGAAACCGGGAGTGTAGGCTATACTACAAAATTTAATAATCGAAGATAATATGAGGCAAGTAGTTCCGTGAAGAACTAAAGCTTTTTTAAAATTTCGCATAGCTGCCACATTATGGTTATGGAAGCAATTGAAATAAATTAGATGCCAGTGGATTAACATTTGTATCAGGATTTACTGTACCAAGTTTCACTGCACTCGGATGGTTAATTGCGAGAAACGTCCATGTGAATATTTGTATTTCGCGTTGCCGCATTGTTGTATTTGTGATCACCAGGTTATTGAAAGTCCTATAGGTGAACTTATGTTCATAGCCCCTATTAACATTGAACAATTCAGTTTGATTGCTGCAATAGATTCGTAGATATTGAGAACCATCTAAATATTTCGGATGGTCGATATGATGGATTGTTATATGTATAGGCCATAGAGTCATGTGCCATGAAAGGAAAATTATTGCGTAGGTTCATTATTCAAACATTCACTTTGATCGCATGATTACGACACAAGAAATAAAAACTTAATTTTAAAATTCGCAGAGCCGCCATCTTGAGGTTATGTAAACAATTGAACTAAATTAGATACCAGTACATTACAATGAGTATAAACATTTGCTGTACCAAGTTTCATTGCGTTTGGATCATTAAATCGCGAGACAAGTCTATTTAAAATTTTCATCTTCGCTTGGCCGCCATGTTAGTTTTGTATTTAACTAGTTTTTGAAAGTCTCATAGATGAACTTCCAGTAGTGCCCATTATCTCCGTACAAAATTTCAGGGTGATACCGGTAATAATTTCAGAGATATAGAATGCCGGTGAAACATTTCGCACAGCCGCCATCTTGAGGTTATGTAAACAATTGAAAGAAATTAGATGTCGGTGCACTAAAATGTTATAAACATATACTGTACCAAGTTTCATTGCGTTTAGTTGCTTAAAACGCGAGAAACGTCTATCTATAAGTCACAACTTCGCTTGGCCACCATGTTGGTTTTGAGGTTACCAGGTTTACAAAGGTCACATAGGTGAACTTCTAACAGTTCCCTTTATCACCGTACAAAATTGCAGGGTGATATCGGTAATAGTTTCGGAGATATTGAATGCTGGTGAAATATTTCGTACAGCCGTCATGGTGGATTTGTGAGACGTAACAAAATTTGAAGGGCATGGTCGGGGTCGACCGAAATAGTGGTATGAACTTACCGAGTTTCATTGAAATCGTTCCAGCCGTTTAGATTTTATTATGGGGACACACACACACGAATCACACGCATACGTACACGCACACAGACACACGGACAAATGGTGATCTCTTAAGCCTATTTTTAGCCTACTTTCGATTTTTGCAAATAATGAAAGTAGACTTATGAGATCTACACAGGGCCAATAAAATATACATTAAAAATTCCAAACCTACATGAACTAACGTACAATAGAACAATGAAAATGATGTTATAGGATTTTATGTAGGTCTATTGGTTACTTCACAAACAACCTTCAAACTCGAGTGCACATAATATTTTGGTCGACAGTAATCATCCGATCTCTACCAAATTTTGCAACAACATATATTTATATGCGAGCTTCTTTTGACTCAACTACAAGGTCATCTGCCCAATAGTTTGCAGATGGCAGTCATGTATGTGTGCAAATCGATTCCCCCTATCAATTCTAACACGGTGAAACCGAATTGAACGAAATTTGGTACAGTGGTAGCACTAGCAAAGGACACCTCAGCGTCATGTTTTATATTGCCGCCATCTTGACGAAAACGTAATGGCGGGCACCCAAATGTTAAAAGCTTAAATCAAATTACAACCAATGTAATCATCTGATCTCTGCCAAATTTTGCAAAATTATACCTTTGTGTATGAAGAATCTTTTGACTAAACTACAAGGTCATCAGCCCAATACTTTGCGGATCACGGCCATGTTTGTGTGCAAATCGATTCCCCCTATCTATTCAAACACGGTGAAACCGAATTGAACATAATTTGGTACAGAGGTAGCACTAGCAAAAGGCACCTCAGTGTCATGTTTTATATTGCCGCCATCTTGACGGAAACGTAATGGCGGCCACCCGAATATTAAAAGCTTAAATCAAATTACGACCAACCCAATTATCTGATCTCTACGAAATTTTGCAACAACATACCTTTATGTGGGAAGCATATTTTGACCAAACTACAAGATGATCAGTCCAATAGTTTGCAGAAAACGGCCATGTATGTGTGCAAATCGATTCCCCCTATCAATTCAAACACGGTGAAACCTAGTAGAACTAAATTTGGTACAGCGATAGCACTAGTAAAGAGCACCTCAGTGTCATGATTTATATCACCGCCATCTTAACGAAAACGTAATGGCAGTCACCCAAATGTTCAAAGCTTAAATCAAATTACGACTAACGTAATCATCCTATCTCTACCAAATTTTGCAACAAGATACCTATTTGTGGGAAGTATCTTGTGACTGAACTACAAGATCATCAGCCCAATAGTTTGCAGATAGCGGCCATGTAGATGTGCAAATCGATTCCCCATATCAATTCAAGCACGGTGAAACTGAATTGAATCAATTTTTTTTACAGAGGTAGCACTAGCAAACGGCACCTCATATTTATGTTTAATATCCGTATAGCACGTTGTATTTCAACAAACTACTACAACCAACATTCAATTATACTCCTTGAAAAGGAAACAGGGTTATAACAATACCCATGCATTTAGGAGAAAGTAGGCTATATGTTCTTTACTAAACATCTTGTTTAGCCTACTTTTCACATTTTGCAAAAATGAGTAAAAAATTGACTTATGAGATCGATCTCTCTGTCTGTTTGTGTGTGTGTGTGTGTGTGTGTGTCCAACAACTCCTAAACGGCTGCAGCAATCGGAACCAAATTTGGTATGAGTAAAGATCAATACCTGAACATCTCAATGCCATACTTGAAAATGATATCACTGCTACCAACTGCTGAAAAACCGCAATTGAACTTTGAGCTCCATGTTGGATATCTTGGAGGGTATGCATGAGAACTATTCCAAAATTGGCACACATATAGATAATAATTTTTCAGTTTAATTTCCAGGCGGCCATGCATGACAGTGTTGCCAAAGTGATTCTATGCCTGCTGATATGTTCAACATTTAAATGCATGTAACTTCTATACTAACAAATGCTTTCAACCAAATTTCGTATGTACTATGTGTACATAAACAGATATGACTAAGCGTATTCTTAAGAGCCACCAGGGCTGCCAACTGTTAATAAATGCTCTCTCTATTTTTAAAATCAAAATACCAATATATCAGAAAGTATGCAAGCCAACAGCTTTAAACATTGCACACGTATAGTACCTGACATTCTAGATAAATTTGGTGTAACTAATGTATGTCAGTGCTGCCAACATGATTCTAAACCTGCTGATAGGACCAATTTTTAAATACATGTAACTTCTATACTATCAATTCGATTTCAACCCAATTTCGTATGTGCTATGTTTACCATAACAGATATGACTATGCGTATTCTTAAGAGCAAACCGGGCTGCCAACTATTAATAAATGCTGTCTCTATGTTTTACCCTAATATCAATATATCAGAACGTATGCAAGCCAACAGCTCTAAACTTTGCACACATATAGTACCTGCCATTCTAGATTAATTTAGAGTACCTAATATACGTCAGTGCTGCCAACATGATTCTAAGCCTGCTGGTAGGTCCAATTTTAAAATACCAGTAACTTTTATACTAACAAATGGATTTCATCCAAAATTGGCACAACAATACATCATACTATTTCAGATTATTTCTGACCAACACATGCATGACATTGTTGCCAATATGATTTTACGCGCGCTGATTGATCCAATGTCTAACTGCATGTAACATCCATGCTTTCCATTGGACTTTTACCTAATTTTGTATTCTATTTGGAACCAAGAATATACCCAGTCACCAGGGTTGCCAACTGTGGTGCTCTATTAAGCTTCATTGTGCCAGGTATATTTCGAACTAATTAGAAATTACGATATTACCAACTTAATTTCGTCATTATTCTAGATAAGTCTTTATAGATTAATCATTGGCATGAATCTTAAATTTTAAGGAAAGTAGACTCTTTAGTTCGTCACGGAACTTCTTGTCATAAATGAAAATAGGCCAAAAATAGGCCGATAGGATGTATTAAGTTAAAATTCAAATGAAACAAAGCGAAGAGGAACGTGTATATGCTGAAAGAATTACTGCGTCGAAACAACATACTAATTACCCAGATACTGAATGATATATAAAGTACGGTACCGAAGTACCGCAAATAGGCTACTGTAAACGTGAGCTGACATAAGCACAGAAAAGCAGAACGCTAGGCTAATATTATGTGTAGACTAGACGTCCGATGCAAAGTACTCTAATCGCAAGGGACAGACAAACATGACGTTTCGGTAAATTACGTACTGTTCTGGAAGGAGAGGTACATAGCGCAATGATACAAAAATAGCGACAAATACGCATACCATAAAAAAAGCAACTCCAGAATTTGCCGTATCTTTAGTCACGCCTGTGCTTCAGTATGGGTAGATGCTGTGCCCGCCGACAGACTGCGCAGCGGTTGATTGTTGCTGGCTGGAGTCACTTTCTAAGCGCTCGCTAGTTTGAAAACACAGAAATGCTGCCGTGTTTAGTCCTTATTTCTTGGTGTAGAAAAGTGTATGCGATCAAGAAGTGATAGTGAAATAATACATACGTTATGACACTGGTGTGTTTAGTATTTGTAAGCTTTTACAGTTTATTACTTCTTTACATTTGTGCTGTCGAGTGAATTATAACCTCGTAAGATTCGCCAAACAAAACTGTGTACCGGTAAGTGCATATGCCGTGTTGGTTTGTTCCCGGATGCCGTTCTGGATACGACAAGTCATCTGCAACAGGTAGGCACTTTTGAGACCTCCAAAAGTCGAAGATGAGGAAAGACATTAAATTACCAAATAAGCCGTGTGTTTGTGACAAACATTTCTCCGATTTTATGTATTTATTTATCGTATGGCTAGCAACTAGATGAATTACAATATAATAAATGTATATATAAATAAGTAAATCATATGTACAATATATATATCACAAGAACATTGGTTGCGTTCTCATTCACAACGAGATATCCAATTGTTGAAGCCAATCCAGAAGGGAGGTGCAGCAGAAATAACATCTTGTGGTGATCCAGCATACTTCCTCAGCGGACATTCTTGAATAATATGCTCTACGGTTTGAAGAGAATCTCCGCAGTCACAGGCAGGAGAATCATGAAGTCCCCATTTATGTAGCATGGTGTTACATCTGGCGTGACCTGTTCTTAGGCGATTTAACTTTACCCACTGGATTCTCTTCAGGTTAAATCCCAGAAGTCTTATAGTAGGATCTAGAATACCGTACCTTGATGTTTCACAGGAGCAGACTTCCGGTTTTGGCGCCATTGTTCCGTGGAATTAATGTCAGGTATGTTATGCCATATTGGGTTCCTTGATCTAAGACGAATGGAGGGAAGGAGTTTTTGGCCTGTGTATTCCAAGTGTTTCTTGAAGGTTAAGGGACGGTCCAAGGTGATGCCAAGATACTTAGGGCTGAAATTGTGCTTAATTCTTTGTTGGCAGAAGTTTATTTTCAGCTGTTGGTGGGCAATGCGGTGGCACAGTTGAAATGCACACACTTCTGTCTTATTGGGATTGGGACTAAGTCTCCATTTTGTATAATGCGCATGCATTAATTGCAAATCACTGGAGAGAATGCTTTCTCCTTCCTCAAGCGTGGAGGTTTGTACAGCAATAGCTAAGTCGCCAGCATAGCAGAATTTGTTGCTGATGGTGCCAGGCTTGTCACTGGTGTATAAGTTGAAAAGCAATGGAGCTGATACTGAACATTGAGGAAGACCATTTTTTACTGAAAGCGGCTTGCTTGTCCTTTGTCCTATGGTGACCTTGAAATATTGACTTGTCAGCATATTTTTCAGGAGTGATGTTAGTTTTGGGCATGGTATAGGCCTATGTCTTTTAAGTTTAAGCAATAATCCGTCCAGCCAGACCGCATCATATGCCGCTGCTAGGTCGACAAAAGCGACTGATGTCTTTAACTTCTTCTGGAATCCTGCCTCGATGTAAGATGCCAATACCTGTTCACAGCAGCTACGTTGGGTTCTGAAACCTGGCTGGAATGATGGAGTTATATTATTTATAATTCCCTGGATTCGATTCAGGATTATACGCCACGAATGCCTTTTTTAAACAATAGAACCATGTCTACATCAGTGAGTAAATCCAATTCCACTTGAGTGTATTTCAAAGCGGCATCGAACGAGAGCCCAGGACTCGTATAATAGTGAGCAGGGTCAAGACCATAAATGTGTTGACACAACTCACGGAATTTTTCAAACACATCTGTGAGCAGCAATACATCCAGTTTTAGGTAATGCATAGCATATTCACTTAGCGTGTTCATGCCAAACACTCGCCAAACTTGACATGCAAGTGCATAGTCTTCATCGGAAACGGTACTGCGTGTTAGTTTCGAGTAAAATTTCTCTTGTGGTGGGAGTTTTCTTTGCTTTAACACGTCCCAGCTGTTGCAGAAATCATACGGGAATATACCTTTCCGAATGCACAATTGAAATCGCTCAGGATCATTATAATGCATTCTAGTATTTTTTAATTCCTCGTCATTCAAGCCATTCACAAGACTATCTAGCGAGGATGCCATAAACTTAAAGGAATCCAAAAATCGAATGCTAAAGTCACCCAACCACCATGTCAGGGCTGTAAAACGCTCATGGTTTGGAGGAATAATGGTAAACGAGCCCTTGTTGACATGACCCAATTCACGAATCAAAACTGAATGTCATAATTCGCCAGATTGTGGAAAAAGACACTGATGAAACGAGGAGCTGGAAAGTTCAAATTGTATTTGCTGTGCGCAGCTCCACGAAACTCTCCCGTAAAGTGCGAGTGGTCTCTGACCTTTTCCTCTCCACTTAAAATAGGCTTTTCGCAAATATGGCATGTCATGGCATGCTCATACTGCTGCTGCTGTTCTGGAGATAGGCTCATGGGTACTGGGTGGTCCAGTAATTCCTGTACATCATGAGCCAACTGGACATGTTCATCCAAGAACCATTTGGCACAATCTGGTCCCTCACGGTATTTGTAAATGGATTGTGTGGGGTCATAGGCACACACCACATTAAATCCTATGGCAAAGGGTTCATGTTTTTGAATGGGTGTGGTTGAGCTGATGGTGGGATCTGATTCACATCCCGCCATGGGTGTGGTGAGTGCTTCGAAATCTGCATATACCACATAGGGAACAGTGTCACGCTTGTGAATGTCCTTAAACTTTAACACAGCCTTGTCCCCTTGTGGCAATATCAGTCTCACCGCTTCCTGAGAAACGCAATCTACCCTATGGCGTTCCAAATGCGTAGGGGTTGTAAAATATTGCAAGCATCGATCACAAATGTGCTTCTTAGGTTTATGTTTAGACATTTGACTGCTTAGCAATCTACTCAGGCTTTTAATGAGGCAATAGTGATTCACCTCTCTTACAGATAATTATAAAAGATGAATGTGATGTCGTTTAGGTTCTTTAGTGGCATAAAGAGGACCCACAATCTCATTACCGTCAAGGCCATAGACCATGAGCGAAAAGTCCTGGTTATCTTGTTCAAACCTATGGATCTCGGTTAAGTCCATAGGGAACGATACTCGAGTTAAAATTAATGTTTGTTTTAATTCAACAAACTTGGCCTTGTACTTTCCTGGTCGACAACCATCATGTTGTACCGGCTGCAAATAGGCAGCCACAGACCACAGAAAGCAATCATTGTCACGATTCTTTATATTCACCACTGCCTTTTTCGAAGCTATTGCTAGACCCAGCATACAACGGGTTGAATTGACAAATGTTGATTTGTAGATGATGAATTTTGTTTAACGCTAAACCACTGGGTCCTTGTTGCAGTTCATCAAATTTTGATAGCAAGGCATTCACCACATGGCTTTGATACCACTATTCCAAATTATGGGCTATGAATAGCTCTTGCATTTTACTGCAAATATAAAATGTCTCTTTATGCTCTACGTCCTTCTTTTTATATATGAAATCGCACACCAGTTCTGTATTCACCTTTAAAGCCGTATGCAACCTTTGCGCTGTACAAATTTCTATTTTAAAAATTTCAAAACCAGATTCTAAAAATTCTTTGGGAATCAAACTATTTCTAACATTGACCACACGACCAGAGCACACACGCGATTTGAAACAACTGTTTAGGGATTCCCAAGTTAACATATCCGCAGCAGTAAAAGACATTATTTTGAAAGAACACTCTCACCTGAGTTTTCAGTTGTAGACTGTTTGACAATGGTTCCACTCTAAAGCCACTTGGTTTTCAGCTGTTATGGCTAAAGCAGTAGAGTTTTTTCTCTCTAAATATCTAAAAAGAAATAAAATAAACCATCATAAGTATATCAATTCCATATAGTTTATGCAATTCATAAACAAAACAAAATCAAACAGGTTATATAAAAAAAACAAATCTCACCTTGTCTTGTAATGCTTTGCTTTATTCCCGTCTCGTGGGCTAGTCTGGTAATGGTTTCCGTCTCTAGCTGTCCGATTTTCTCTTTCTTTTTCAATCTCTTTCACACTGACACACAACAGGTAGGCTATACACGTTATCTGCAAACAAATAAATAAACATTTATTTATAACTTTAACAATCAATAAATAATTGCATGTAAATTTATATATAAATCAATAAATATATAAATGAATAAATAAATACCTACCTCACAACAAGGTTAAGTATTTTCCACCAACACCAAAACTCTTAAATAAGACCAAGTGTTTCACGCAATGCAGTGTGTTCAAAGGTAGTTACATAAGTGAGAGTGGAAATGATAACGACATGTGTTTATATAAGTTACCTTGCATGTATTGTCCTGGCCCCAGCCCTTTATAAAAGGACTGTGCCTATCATTTTTCCCACGCTTGAACATTCTGTTATCGTGCACGTGGACAGATAACGTCCAAGGTGAACACCTGTGCCAGGTCAAATTTCACATCAACTTGCATTTTGTCACGTACGAAGCAAACAGGATGTAACTTGTTTAGCGTACATGTGGTTTCACATGTGTTCACATGCATTTCGCGCTTCCCTGCCACCACGATTGTCAGATTATTTCACCTTCAAGCGTCTTTGTCATTTTCCATTGCACCTGTTGTCATGTCTGATCAGCGCATTCCAATAAGCTCAAATGACATTCACCTCATGCTAGTCTGCTCCTCTGCAAGTTTGTTTTCTGTACTCGCTTCGACCGACATAGAACCAAGTTCTCATCACCGTTTACACGTTAAAGACCCCCTTCGGTCTAAAGTATCGGAAAAAACGCACCCTCGCTCTGTCATAAACCGACCCCGTCGAAATAGCGATTGTTCTATTAAGCATAGCCACCGTGGTCAACGACAGGTTTGTTGAAACACACACACCCAGCAGTATCGTCTCTCTCAAAAACCACGCTTCATGAACATTGTAAACAAGTACCGGTAAAGATTTTTTTTCAACAAAAGTGTCGTTAGACCCTTTGTCAAAATTTCAAACATAGTTTCTAAAAGGGGGCGTTATCCCGAGTCCTAATACACCTCGTACACCTCTCTAGCGTTATTGGTTTGAGAGATAGAGCAAAAAGACTAAAATCACGGTTTTACCTCAACATGGGTTTTCATTTCTGCTCAACATGAACATCCCCGGCAAGAGGACAACACGACGAAAAAAATGACACCTCGTACAAGTCTCTAGGTTTATTGGTTCGTGAGATATCGGCAAAAATCACAAAAAACACTTGTTTACCCCAAAATCGAGTTTCCATTTTTTAAATATAACGAGTGGTCCATAGTAAAGAGGACGTCACCCTGAGTCCTTGGACCCCTCGTACACGCCTCTAGCATGATTGGTTCGCGAAATATAACAAAAAGTCTAAAATCACGTTTTTACCTAAAAAAAACATGTTTCCAGATTTTCACCCTTTCGACACCAACATTCCCGTAAAGAGCACAACGAGACGAAAAAAAACGAATCCAAGCACGCCCTCGTAGCACGGCTCCTTCCATTCCAAGGACGCAGGGGCCCACAACTTCCTAAGTGGCCCAGCACCCCCTTACCGCACTACTACCAGTTTTTATCCTAGAGACTTGACATTTATTTTGGGAATAGAGGGCGTTGGGATATTTCATTTATGTCAAACAAACGTTTTTGTATAATTCCTAGTTTCCAAAATATAGGATTTTCAAAATTCAGTGTTTTCAAAAAAACATAAAAAATAAAAAAGTTTTATTAAAGAAAATAAAGGACATAGAGACCTTTCGTTTTAACCATGGCACAACGTTCTACCATGTTTGGGTTTCAAACTATCACCTACTTTCGAAAACAAAAATTTTCATTTTTTTTTCTTTTTTTTTTTTTTCAAAATATAACAAGTAGTTCATAGGAAAGAGGACGTCAGCTCGAGTCCAACGATACCTCATTTGTCAACATTCCACCTTGTGTTCGAGAGATATTAATTATTTAACATGGCTGAGGCTTAGTAGTGGGGTAAGGAGGGTTCTAGAGTGCGTTAGAACACCCACTACACCACTACAGATCTGGTC